>JARTUT010001344.1:0-280150 GCA_030674115.1 Micraspis discolor
GGTTTCATAAAAATCGTTCATCAAAGAATTTATAATAAACTTCAACTTATAATCTGTTATATCAAATCGATCAATAAAATGTCGTATTCACCAAATTTTAGACATTGAATCGCTCAATCAATGAGTTGATGAACCGATCAACGTTTATGAAACCCAGCATTAGATTTTAAAATGGGTTGAATTCAGAGTACACCAATTAAATAGTGGACCAGAAAAAAAGGACAATGAAAACTGCAGATAATCGATGCAAGCTAGTCAGAAAGAAATGGGGAGCTTTTCGGCGAACAAGCCTCATACCATAATCGATGGGAAAAGCGGTATAAAAGAATCACCTAGCGACAGTTCAAAAGAGATTTCAAAATTAGGAAATTCCCTTTTGTGTAGGTATCTGATTACAGCTAAAGAATGAATGGAAGAGTTAATTCATGAACAAACTGAATGATTCAATAGTTGCTCAATTAACTGTGATTCTACGCTGAAGTTAGTAAGACAGGACGGTTCTGATTCTATGGAATATTTTAAGTATTGACCTGGAAACACATCGACAATGAGTATATCGTGATCAAAAATCACCCTGTATATCTTAAGTCTGGAAAACTATTTTGCATCGCAAGAATATAATTCATACTCCGCGGCTATAGATGAAAGGTGATGGCAAGTTGGAATAGAATAAATGAAAGTGTTTATTTATGCACATACTGAGGAAACAGAGAGAGGTAATAAATATGTAAAATCTCTGGAATTATATTAGGTATGTAAATATTATATCGGCGCTTCACGAACGGAACCTTTTATCATGCGACCGTTCACACCCGCACTTATATCGGTTATACGAGGAATATAAATGTCGTTATGTAAATGCTTGCTTTTCGAACAGACGTTTTTTCGTATAATATTAAAACTATTCTCAGTCCAATTGAGTGAATATCATAAGTTGTATACTTTTTCTAATTCGCATTTGTAATGGATTGAAACCCCTCAAGATTATTTGTTAGGTCAATTTAGTAGGTTTTTGCATAGAATGTTAACATTTATTCGTTCTGAAAGTAGAAATAATAGAAAATCTTCATGGCTAAGAAATACAACCTAGTCACGGTCCAATAAGGCCAAACATAAGTATAGCCACCAGGCAGGTTGATATCGTCAAAGTGGGATAGGTACCTCATCTGGATCCGTCAGAGACAAACCTGATAGAAATGAATCCTTTTAAATTTTTTTTTACGGAACTTTTGATTCAACGAAAAATTTGTAGACAACATGAACATATTATAATTGAACTTCGTTTCAGAGAATTTCAAAATAATGTAAAGAGAAAGAGCAGTAGGTATTCACTTATATATACAATTTCAGTTTATCATTCTATGAATCCTAGATCGGACTCCCTCAGTTAGCCATATTTTTATTTATCTTTTGAGATATGAATCTATATAGGTGTATGTACAACATTGATAACCGATTTTGTTCTTTCATTATTTTCTCATTTTGTTCTCCTATTATATGAACAAGGGGGTGATATATCTTATTTTATACTTTTTAATTATTCTGTTCATATTTCATCGTAATCAGCCGATTTCTGTATTTTAAGAACCAGTTGGAAATAAAAAAAAAACGGGAGAAATATTTACGTCCAATTCTTCCGTTAAGAAGAAGCATTTTTTTATGTCTTCTCAATCTTCATCGATGCACAGAGAAAGTGAAATGTTTTATATAATTAATTAGCAAAATTTTCAATGATGATAATGATTTCATGAAGGAAAATGCTAAGGTAACGTTCAATTATCTCGGCTCAGTTGCTTTTTTCTGGTCAGGATCGGCTATATTTCCAACGGAGCATTTTAGGAAAAAAAATTGAAATAATAAATCATTTCGAACAGTATGGTAGGATTTGTTTAGTAATTGTCCATTTCATAATATGTTTTGACGATTTTATGAGTTGATGATGTAATAAATTGAAGAGCAAGTGTGTTTAATCTGAATAGTGTTATACATTTCTGTAAAACCTCCATCAAAACTCAATTGGACTATACATTATGAAGATATGAACAAAAACAATTATAGTACTCATCTTTCAACCCTTGAATCTTTTGAACGGAGCCGAATTTCAAAAATCGGTATTGATTTAAAGTGTTATTTGGCTTTGATAATCGGAGGATTTTCCTTTCATTGCGTTTCTGCACTACCTTCAGTGCCAAATAACATTTTCTTTCAAATGCCTGACAGCTTTGGAGTAATTAGGGCTAAGCTATCTTCTTCAATATAATAATTCAGTTTATTTATTTCAAACTAACACAACGTTTCCCCTCAGCTCCTTTGAAACCAAACACATTCGATTCTTGAGATCCTATTCTTACATTGTTTACCTTGAAAACTCGGAAACTTTGAAATAATCAGAATACAAATAAAATTATTCGGTTTATTTCAACCAGAAAACTCATTCGAATAAAATAGATTTCGTCAGATTTCCCATAGAAATGTCATTCATTGTGAATATTTCTTCTGAGATAAAAAAGGTGACGAACGGTTAACAGGAATAAAAATTCGAAAAGTTTAATAAGTTTTGTCGCAGATTGATGTACTTGATTCAGTGACCTGTGTAGAAAACGAATTGAAATAGGTGTATCGGAATTTAACACCTACCTTGACGGGGTTTAACGTACTGATGGCCGATATCCAGGCCAAAAATAGATGTAGAGCTCCTGGGGTAGCTACCCTTACTAGTAAGATCCAGTTCAGGGAGGTTTTTTTTCAACTGGGAAACCCTGTATATATGTATTTTCTTGAAATTCCCCTAATTAACTGAATTCAACAAATTGTGTTGAATGGTCTATTATGAATTATTCTGGTTGAAATTATGTAATGAATTTTTCTCGGAAAATTGTGTCTTCGCATTATATGAAATGATGGTTCTTACTAAAAACGAAACTGATGGTTCAACGTATTCTGGAAAAATTCAAAATGAAGTAAAACCTGATTTACTCATAATTTTATTCACGAATGCTTGAAAGTAATTGGTTGTTTGTAATGTCGGTTTAATGACGAAAGTTGACAGTGACAAGGTAACAAATACTGGTGAAATAGTTTCATTTTTTTAAATCATAGCTACTCTCGATAATTATGCAGATTGAAAAGTTAAGTAATTGATTTTCTTACTCATCGTGAAATAGATCTGTTAACTTATTGTTATAGTTATGTCTATCATAGCATGACCTACATTCGCTCTACTAGCGGACCAATATTATTTATTTCAATGATGAAATCATGAATATTCGACAATATATCACTAAGAATATTATTATTTAATATTGAAAGAATCATTACCCCTATGGCAGCAATTATCGCTGCTATGAACAAATCACTTTTCACTGCACTTCATACTTGACGGCAACATATAAATGTGTTATTGCATAACAGTTCTCCACCCGAACGCATCGCTCACTCAAGTAGGAGAGAGACAGGTGTTGAAGGCTGCCGATCGCGGAGGCCGATTGCGCCTCTTTTTTGTTCATTCCGCGCTCTCGCTTGCACTTCAGCCTTTAATTGAACGCCTAAGAGCAAGAAAACGCCGCATAAGTAAATTTTTTCGTGTGATCAGCCAGCTCCATCGAATTATAAAACGTTGTCACGTCGTTAAAACGGCAATAGTTTTTTTTTAATGATGATAATAGATATAATCGTTAATAAAAATGATAATATTCTACCTAGATTCACTGAATTGAGATTTTAAATTTTGAATATTCAGATTAAAGGGATTTAAAAAATATACAAATATAGAGATTGTGTCATTTGAAGAAAAGGGCATCCAGTATGACCGACTTGCGCAAATCACCCAGTACATTTGAATTCATTTTCAACTAACCTTTCAAATATCAGTAGTATAGCTATGAGAGAGCTGCCTCATTTTTTGAACATAACCTCACATTTTGTATTTCGGCTTCGCGCGAGAGAATAGGGTATTAGCTCGTAGAGTTGGATATGGGTCCCTTCAGGCACATGTAGTCTTTAGGGCTCCTATGTATTTGGTCCTCATTTTAGCCCCCATTTGTAAAGCGATTTCGGGTAGAGTATGCAGGAAGCTTTCTTTAGGGCTGCTATGTATTAGGGTTTTATTTCGGCCCCCATTTGAATAGTGAATTGACGCTAGGGTATGGGGGGGACCCATCAGATACATGTAGGAATCTGTCTTCACCATCGCCCAAGCAAGAAAGACCTATGAATCACACCTAGCCTCCAGTAAAAACAAGAAAAAATTTTTCAAATACATCAGATCTACGATGAATTCAAAGGTAAGCATTCCACGCGTCAGGATGCCCAACGGTGAGTTATCTGGTGGCCCTAAGGAGTCGGCGGATGTCTTGGCAGAGGCTTTCGCGGGTGTGTATGTCTTGGAGCCCAAAGGTCCAATTCCAGAAGTAGAGATGCCAAGAGTGGCAGCAGAGTTGAACCAGGTTACTATAATCGAGGATTTGGTACTCAAACATCTTTTAGACATCAGAACATCATCCTCTCCTGGTCCGGATGGGCTTTCACCATTCTCACTGAAAAAGTGTGCATCAGCTCTTGCCCTTCCTCTAGTTATCATGTTCAAGAGAACACTGGACACGTCCAGTCTACTCGATGATTGGTTGTAGGCGTCGGTAACGCCCATATTCATGAAGGGAGATAAGTTTTCTCCGCTGAATTATCGCCCAATAATTCTGACATCCTCCGTTTCTAAGGTGTTGGAGAAAATTATTTGTGAGCAACTCATAAACTTTGTCTAAGTTGAATCATCTAGGAATAGGGGGTGGCCTACTTTCCTGGATTGAGGGGTTCCTTAGGAACAGAACATTCCGTGTTCATGTGGGGGGTGTTCATTCATCCCTGGAGGGCTTATTGTCAAGTGGTGTACCGCAGGGATCGGTGTTGGGTCCTGCTCTCTTTCTGCTATATAAGTCAGACCTGCCGAGATTGTTGAAATCTCAGTGTGCCCTGTACGCTGATGATTTGAAAATTTACAACTCTGCTTCCAACTCGAGAGACTTGTACGAAGATCTATGTATGGTGAGTGATTGGTGTAGGAAGTGTAGGCTGTTGCCCGTGAACGCCAACAAGTGTTGTGTGCTACATCTCGGCAAAAAAATCCAGAATATCTATATAAGATCGATGATACCACCCTCGTCTCTGTTGACTATATGAAGGATTTAGGTGTTGTTGTAGATAAGAATCTGAGTTGGACACGACACGTTGCGAGTGTTTCTGCTAGGGCAAGGAGATTGACCTATCTGATCCAGGGTAATTTCAGACAATGCAGTATAGAAACATGTAAGCTGCTTTATTGGAGCTATGTCCGTCCTCTAATGGAGTACGCTGGACCTTTATGGTGTCCATTTCTCAAGGGTGACCAACTTCTCCTCGAGTCGGTTCAGCAGTCGAATACGAGAATTCCATTTGGAACTAACAGACCGGATTATTCAAGTCGTCTAAGAATGATGAATCTGCAGACGTTCGAAGATCGGCGCAACAGAGGAGATCTCATTGTGACCTACCATGCGTTGAGGGCGATTTTTTGGAATAAATATGGATAATTTATTGAAAAGATGCACCACTCACCTTCGCGGACATAAATTCAAGTTGGGGAAGGAGAATTTCAGTACCACGCAGCGACAGTCTTTCCTATCCAACAGAGTTTTTGATAGATGGAACAGTCTCCCGTCGAGTGTGGTGAGCGCTCCTAGCGTAAATGCCTTCAAAATAGATTGGATCGGCATAGTCGGGATCAGAATCAGTTTAGTGATGGTGTTCAAGGTTTTTTTTTTGTGATAACTGATGTGTCGGAGTGTTTGATATATTCAATTTTTTTTCTTTTAGTTTTATATTTCTGCTAGGAACTATTGAGCACATAATAATCTATTAATTTAGTTTTATTGAGTTTATGGGTATTTGCCCAACTCTTGTTGTAATATTAATAATAATAATAATAATAATAAATGGGGGCCAAAATGGGACCCAAATATATAGGAGCCCTAAAGACAACTTTCTACATGTGCCTGAAGGGCCCCCATATTTAACTCTACGAGCTAATACCCCATTCTCTCGCGCGGAACATAAATACCAAATGTGAGGTTATGTTCAAAAAATGTGGCAGCTCTCTCATAGCTATACTACTAATATCTTTCTCTGTATTTCTATAATTTCCTCGAATGAAGAAATTTTAAATGAAGAATTTCATTCCATAAGTGGTTTCCACAATGTATATAATTTGGCTAAAGGAATATCCCTGAAGAATACATTCAAAATAATGAATGTTTCATTTCTTCTTGCATGAAGTTTCTCTAACAGAATATCAATAATCTCTCTTCACCTACAAATTAGATGTTATGTAAATATATCCCCAGGGAAGTGATGGAAAAAGCATTTCTTCGCATAACTTGGATACATATTAGTAAGAATGAGCAATTTTGAAAAATTCTTCAGAAGTTAGACACCGACATAGATAATCCATTAAGACAATTTCCATTCTAGGACTTCAGCATTACCGTATTTTGTAACTATTTGAGTAATTTGCTTACATGATATCGACTTTAAAACCTGAACACTTTCAACCTATTCGGTATTCACAATAAATATTATATAGCGATTCTCGACGAGAGAATGGTAGGTTTACATCCTAAGAATGAATCGAATATGAGTAAGACGATCAATCGGGTTGATGAGGATGAAAAAAAGTTAGAGTAATGGTGTTTTCAGAATTCTGAGTTTTGTTTTCTTGTGTCGAATGGTATATTCAGTTATATGAATATTTCATCGGCAAATAGATGGGTGATCACCAAGAAAAATTATGGACATCAGAAATCCATTGAATTCAGAACAGATTCTGACTGGCTCGAAAAATCTCTTGCTGTTTAATGGTCCTTGAAAATCCTTTTTCTATAACCGTGCTTTTCTACCCACTTTTCTGCACTCATTGTAGGTTAGAAAGTGTCACTTTGCCAAACTAGTGAGGAAAAGTATAATATGTCAATTTATCGTTATTAAATCACTAATTTTACCTGTACATTACAATTCAAACTGATATAGATTTTAAATTTCATTGAAATGAAGAAATGCGATACTATTATACAATATCTACCTTATAAATTTCTTAAAATCAATCAATCTGGCTACAGCTCTGCTTTTTTAAATGGGGAATCCCATATTTTCTTTTTCGATTATCCATAATAAACTTTGATTACTTTACTCTACTTCCCCATGTTTTCGTTTTAAGGATTTTGAGTTAAATTATTTCATGAATTCTTGATCAAATTTGAGTCACAAAAATTACTTTATTTCGCTCAATATTCGCGATTTCAGTTCAAAATTCGGCATGACTCCAGATCATAGTTCAATCTGCGCCACTGTTTTCGAATCTTTGAATGTCACGATTTGTCAACTGGAAAAATTGACAATAAATTAGGATTTTTCGAATTAAACCCCAATACTTTCTTCATTTCCAGAATCAGAACAACCCAATACAATTTTTCTTATACATTTTCATACACTTATCAGGTTTCCATTTTGAGTTATCTTCGTTTTTTGAATTCCAAATTGATTTCATATGCCTCAATTTCTTTGTATTGATATCTTCTCTGAATCGTCTAAAAAACGACATATCCATGATCCAACTCGATCCATAGTGAGCCATTATTCAAGTTCCTAAGACAAAACAAGATTCCAATTGTTTTGCTGGATGTTTTGTATAAATAATTTGAAATTCAATGAGCTCAGATAATTAGGAATCTAAACTAGATTGATTTAGGGAAATGTATAGAGAAATTGTTGAATGGGTTGTTCTCATTTTGAAAATGGAAAAGCATCCTACTGGGGGTCTTATTTGAAAAAAAAACTGTTTTAGGCGCTCTTGTTCACCCGAACAGAGAATTTTCTAGAGTAAGTATCATCAATTCCATTATTAAATTGAATCAACTTTGTTGTTACCTTTCCATAGATCAAGAATTCACATAAGGGGGTTAGAACATGAATAATCAATCATTTCAATAGATATTAATAAAGTTTGTTTATTTTCAACTCCCAATCTTTTTATTTAATAAATCTATCCTCCTGAGATTTAGATGCTGCACAATAATTTTTTTTCTCTTATTCAAAAACGAAATTTTCAGTTTAAATTTGATAAGTCATAGTCGTATCATAACAGTACCTTCGTTTTAGCGCTCTTGTTCACCCGATCAGAGTGCCTATCATTTTGCCCGAATATCTGTAATTTTGGAATATCGAGCCGAAAATGGTCTCAATCGATTGGGTTCGACTCCCCGATGAAGAATCCGTGGCGAAAGTTTAGTCTGTCCGGCCGTATCCTCTCTAGCATCCAAAAGAGATGAGGTAGAGTTTTCATATTTTCAGAATAGGTTAATTGTCCAAATATCTCGGTCAAGTTCGTTATTGGGCCGAATCCGTCCGATTGTTCAGTAGTTATGAGCATCTGAATTTCTGTTTCCTCAATAACTACTAGAATATCCATCCGATCAAGTTGATACTTGAAATATTGTTGAGGGAGGCTGCAACAAAACAGCTCGCAAAATTTCGCAGAAATCGTCATGCTAGAAAATTTTCAAAAATTCTCAAAAAAAAATTTTTTAATCCCCACTATCTCATAAGATATTTTTCGGATTTCAATAAAAATTCGTGAATATATTGAGGTGATCGATATCTTACTTATCCTCAAATTTCATTGCCGTAGCTCTCTTCCATCTAATGATATGATCATTTTTTTCATTTACTCAAGGGAAAAGAGAAATGGCATATGTCTCGATGATTTTTTTAACGATGGTCATCACAGATCGATATTCGATTGACAAATGCCGGGCTCATTAATCAGTGTCAGTTGGCGTAATATTAATCAAAATTTTTCATAACTGGAAATCATAGAGATAGAATTCAATCTCGGTGGCTGAAATAATATACGTTGTCAAAATTTAGAAAAGCACTGACGTACGTTTTTAGGAAAAGGGAATTATAGCTTCGAACAAAACTTGGGGAAATTATGAATAGTAATTTTTAATTTGAGATATAGGTTTGTTTATTCATTAGGCGTTCATATTTGCATCACATTGTCCCATAGTACGGGAAAAGACTATTGTTCACCTGATCAGAGTGCTTATAGATTTGGTATGGTTTGAATATTTACTCGCAAGTAGCTCAACAAGAGCGCCAAAGCAATCTGACCTCACGTCAGTGCTTTCTAGATTTTTTTTACGTTGTGAGAGTTGATATATGGCGGTTTGTTTTTTTTTTGACTACTCTTAGTAACTGGCATGTAAGATTCGACAATGGCATAGACCGAACTATTATCTGAGCTTATGCCAAATTTAGAACTGAAATCTCTAATATAACTGTTGTAGATATAAGAAAATAATAAGAATAAATTTGATTTTTTGTGGAGAAACATTGTTAACGCAAGCTTTTAATCTGTCAGTTTTTCTCGGGATATATGTATATATATTTATTTTTCTTTAATTTGTTAAGTTCTTTCAAAATACAGTAAATTTCGCGATTCTTGTGAATCAACTTAAAAATAACTCCATTTTACTGTGCTACGACCGAGAAGCTTTCAGGAAGTACAAGGTAGGTGCGAAAACCCCGATTTTTGATAAGCGGTCATATCAAGTTTCAAATTTTTCAAGGTTAAATCAACAATTATAAAGAATAGAAATACGAGGTGGCCAATGTAGAAAAACAAATCTGTTGCCTAATTTCCATACATCTGACTATGACAGGGTATTTGAAAATATCTACAAAATTTGTAATATACAAAACTATACATAATATTATAATTCAATAGGTCACCAACCTTGGAATACCAAATATATCATCAATAAATATTATACAAATGTTTCTGGACTCGTTCAGGGTAGATATAATTTTCTACTTTCTGATTTAACTAACGTATCCAATGATCTAATAATTGTTGATATAATATATTAATTCATCTATGGAACAGTTCGTTAAGTTTTCTTTTAGCTCTATGTCCAACGATTGTTAAATAATTTCATCTCATTTGCATTCTGCTTATTCAAATATTTTTTCGATACTTGAAAACCCGATAAAATCATGTCGATGTGTCAGGCAATATAGGAACTACAATATGACGAATAATGAAAGTAAGTATAAGGAATAGCGCCACTCGCATAGAGATATCTTTAGTCGAATCGGGCAAAACAATGGTCCCGCTTTTTTCCCTTGGCGCTTCTTGTTAGTACCATCATCTGAGAAATCGTTTCGGCGAATAATAACGAGGAAAATAGTAATTTGTACATTTGTTTCCGTATTGGGAATGTCCTTATAAAGAGACTTCGACACGATCAGATTCGCCATATTCGATTCGTCGGTTTGAGAGGGTCGAGGGTCGCGGAGGAGAGCCCGGAAGCTGTGTAAGATGTTTAGACGGCACGAGTAACGTGCACTTTCACCCATCGTAGGTACACAGTATTCATATTTATGTCACAATATCATTCTGATGTCGGTAAAAACGAAGACATAGTATTGAGTTTTGTATCATATGAATTATAGTGAATTCTTTTTCAATATTTCTCACCTTTTTGCATGTTTAAACGTATACACAGAGTGTTTCATGTAAGACAAGGCACCTCGCGTATTTTTTGCTTTGTGTTCGCTTTATGATACTGCACCAAATCAAAGAAAAATTTCTAGTCCAATAATATAATAATAATAATAGTTTATTTATCCTCTTTGACATGTGTATACATGTATAGGACAAGTCAAATAACACAATGAACTAGGTTCTGATACAATCATTTAGGTATTTATTTACACTGTAATAGAACTTTTTCAATAACAAGGTTTTAACATTTTTGTTACACTCGATATAATTCAAATTTCTTATAGTATATGGTAAATGATTATAGAGCCTTATGGACTGATACATGGGAGACATTTCATATTTAGCTGTCCTATGCTTCGGGATTTATAGTAATTCCTCACTTCTGGTTTTATAATTATGAAAGCTGGATAGCTTAATCATATTTTGTTCATTGTTTTTCACATTCGAAAAACTTTTCAATATGAAAATGGAAGACAAAGTAAGGATACCACTTTCAGCAAAGAAACCTCTACATGACTGGCGAGGAGGTAGGTTGTATATCATACGCAGAATTTGTTTCTGCAATATGAAAGCTCTGCTAACATCCGAAGAATTTCCCCACAGAAGAACATTATACGACAGATGGCTGTATACCAAAATATAATACATAGCTTTCAGAGTGTCTGGAGGAAGAAGATCTTTCACTCTACTTATCGCATAATAGGAACTGTTGAGCATATTACACAGTGCATCGATGAGAGTGTACCACTTCAAATTACTATCCAAATAAATACCAAGGAATTTGCACTATCCTTAGATAGGATTTCTTCGTTCATATTCTGAATAACGAGCTCAGGATTATTTTTACATAAGGTGAAATATATGCACTGAGTTTTCCCAATGTTAATCATCAGATTGTTTCCATGGCACCAGTCCACAAAACAACCAACAAGAATGCCACACAACCTCTTAACCTCTTCAAAAGATGGAGCTGTAACCACCACTGAAACATCATCAGCAAATAACGTCAAGAGATATTTCCTTATCAGAGAAATACCTCGATGAGCAAACTGATCCACAAACATCATTCGTAGATTTACAGGGAGATCGTTGATAAAGAGCAAAAACTAAAGCGACCCAAGGACAGAGCCCTGTGGTACTCCAAAATTGACACCATATTCCGCTGACAATGAATCATCAAGCTTCACACATATGGATCTACCTTCGAGATAGCTACGCAGCCAGTCTAAGAATATACCCCGAAAACCTAGGTTGTAAAGTTTATCCAGAATAAACTGAAAGGACAGTCCATCAAACGCTCTAGAGAGATCAAAGAATAGCCCTGCTACACAAAAGCTATCATCAAGACACTCATAGATGTAATCAACAAGTTGAACCGCTGCCGTCTGAGTTGAACAACCCGATCGAAAACCATGGTGAGCAGAAGCCAGTATATCGAATTTGTCAAGGTACTTCAACATCCTATCCTGTAAGATTCTCTCAAAGACTTTAGAAAATGTACTCAAAAGACAAATAGGTCCATAGTTTGTAATTGCACGCACGTCATTATTTTTGGGAATCGGAATAACAATGCTCTTTTTGAGGACCGTAGGGAATGCGCCAGAACTGATGGACAGGTTAATGCAATGTGCAAAATGACGAGAGATTTCAGAACTTATTAACTTCAGAACTCTTGCAGATATTAAATCGGCACCCGAACTCTTATTTTTTTCAATGACTTTATAATTTCATCTACTTCCACTCCATCATGGGATGAAAAAAGAATGTGGTGTTCAACATACATGAGGTACTACTAGAAGTTGACAAAGCACCATTACAATAGCGGTTTAATGTGAATTCAGTTTTGAATAGAAATTTTTTCATAAATCGGAAAGTACTGGGTCGATTTGATTAAATAAAGAACTAGTCCGAGGGATTGGTTCCTCGAAGCAGTCGGATTATTTCAGCTCTTTCGCTCATTCCGTTCGGACATAATGGTGCCTACGGACGGACAGAATCGGTTTTGACCACAGATTCTTAATCGGTGTGTCCAAACAAAACGATTGATACCACTCTCACCCAAAAACTCGAAAGACATTTGGGCAAACCTATAAGCCCTTGAAAAATGAAAGGGAGTGCTATTTCAATATCAAAAGATCTAATTAATTTTCAGAAGAGAAAAAAATCAGGAAAGACAAATCCGGAGTCCTACAGAGAGTCATTTTGGGATCATTTAAATATATTTACTATACTTCGGACATACCAGAAAATCAGAACACCGCCAGAGCATCTTTTGCAGACGCCGAAACCGCTTCCAGACAATTACAGGAATATATTGATGACCTTGGGCATCAAAAATGGCGACTCAACATCAATGAGGCGAAGCCAGTTGAAGTAACATTCACTACAAGAAGAAGTATATGTCCCCTGTCAAAATATCTGAAGAGACAGTGCAAATTGATACCAAGGTTACCTACATGGTGTACATGTAGACCAAGGCCTCAAGTGGTAACAACAAATAAATGACACAAAGAATCTGAAATTTCGAAAAATGCTTACAGGCAGGAAGTCCAAATCGAACCTTCAAAATAAAATTCTAATTCACGAAGCGATCATCAAACCACTACGGATGTACGTTATCCAATTCTGGGGTTGCGCTAAGCCATCGAATATTCAAATTATTCAAAGTCAAATCAATTAAATCAAAAATACTACGTGTATTGGTTGATGCCCTTCGGTGGCCAGCCACACCATCCATACATATTTGAGAGTCCCATATGTCAACACAGAAATAGAAGACCGCTCGAGAAAATACCAAAAGAAACTGCAAGGAAATGCCAACCAACTGATCGACCAACTGACAAAGGATCCATTAAACTCACAAAGATTGACCAAACGACCTTTTTCTTTGCCCTAAAGGCAGGGGGAACTCCTCATGCCTTCCCTGCAGCGGCGGTTGTGCAATGCTGCAGGTTCGTGTAGGACTTTCACCCACTAAAACCCCCTCCTCCTCCTAAAGCAACGCGCTCCAGTTAGAGTCCCAGGGACACCGACTCATAAAACTGGCGGTTGCAGAGGGCGGTGCACCTACTGCGCGAACAGTGTATGTGACCACCCACGCACTCGTAGGGATGTTCCGATACCATCAAGGTATCGATACCTATTCATATAAGTAGTACTCGAATCATGTTTCGATACCTACTCATGTATCGGAACCAAAGTATCGATACCTACTCTTACTCATATGGATACATTTAAGATTTCATAGAAATTCATAAAGGAAAATGGCTTAAGCTTATCTATATACTGCTATTTTAACAATAACACTGATTTATTGATTGAAAGTTAGCAGAGGTATTGCTAATATGTTTCATGTTAATTTTTCAATTTGTTTTCAGATCTCTCTAAACCAGCTATGCTGTATTCAGTTCAGGAATGATTTGAATAATTTTTTTGAAATCCAAATTATGAATATTGAAGTACGTTATATATATTTTATTTATAGAACCAATAAGAAAAGATCGTTAGGATAGATTTTCATTCTGTTTATTCCAAATATACATATCAAAATATTAAACAAAAAAATCTTTTGCATCCAAATTTTCTAAAAACAGTAATTGCTCCAGTTAGGTTGAGGACAGTCTGTTTCTGGACTTTGATATTGTTGATCCTGCCTTGGAAAATAGGCTTTCACTTGGCACCGATGTAGCGACAACAATCAAATACTGAATTGCATATTCGAACGGAAATATTTGTTTCATTTCATCCCATTCCGCAAATGGGTTGCTCTTCAATGGTGCCACTGAATTTGACAGGTATAATGAGAGCTCATCCCCCTGGTGAGGTCTCTTCTTTTTTTTTTGACCGTGAGCCAACTCCTTTTGGTGTTTTAGAAATCGTACTCGGGTACATAGCAAGTAGAAATGTAGAAATTGGAAAGAAAGTCCGTAACATAACCTAGTCTGTAGCTGCGTTAATTTTGCATCACATTCTTGACGTTCTATGCGTATTGCGAATTGCACAAATTGATATCTCTGCTCCTGCGCTGCGTATTTTGCGGTTAAAATGGAAACCAGAAACCAATGTCAAAATTTGAGTACAATTCGATTCGATACCAAGTACATTTCTTTCGATACCAAGTAGGTATCGCAAAATTGATTCGATGCTAAAAGTACTTGGTATCGAAACAAAAGTATCGAGTACCTACTTGTATTTACTTGTATCGGAACATCCCTACGCACTCGCTCATACACTCACTAGGAATTTGGGGATGTGAGGAAGAGCTTGTATTGCGCTCTGGTAACAAGTTCGGTTGTCTCACGAAGAACTCGTGAGGGTCAATTAACTCGGTTCCACTGTTCCCTGTTCACCCGGCTCTGGTTACGGAACTCGAAGCCCTAGGTATAGATCCTCGGAAGGTCTTGGCCCCGTACATTCCTTCGGCCATGCGACATTCCAGCATGAACGGTTGTATGGCCCTGTTGACTCGAGGACTTGGCTACAAAGTTGCGGATTCGGTCAGACGTTAACGTTACCCCTCGGGTCTTCCTCAAGACTGGGAGTACAGACCTGAGGGGCCGAGTGGGTCATAGTTTCTCTGATATCGCTACGATTGTGCTCCCGAGATCTATGCCGGGACCGTTAAGAACTAGGGGGGAGAATCGGGACTCCTTCTCCTCTCGCCTAGTAATCGGATTAAGCTATCAGTCGTGGCCTCCTGGTTCGGATATGTGATACTAACGGTACTCTTCTGGTCTACCCCATGTCTAGAACTCGGTGGGCCGAGAGAGCCATAGTTATCACGCCGCTACCTCGTGTCAGTCGTTCGACATCTTTGCTTGCTGACTCTGTCTCCAGCGTCTTCTAGGTCCGGATGCCTAGGTGTGCTCGCAAAGGTGTCACGACCTATGCGCACGCTTAGACAGAGCCCTTGGATTGGAAGGAATTCAGGGTTTGGGAGGGTGGTCATTCTTGGTTTTCGTCGCAACTACTTAAGCCCGTACACCACGACAAGGTGATGACCACGTACGGGATGACCAAACGACCTAGCTGACTCGATTATAACTAAGAGTCCATCGATGTATAATACTTTCGATTAGTCTGTACATATATTACATTTACTGACTACTTTTTGATAGTGGATTGTCAATTCCAATAAACAATATGCAAACAAAAAATATATATGGATTTTATTGATATTTTTCATGCGGTTGTTTCATTCACTACGAGAGAAACGATGGATTCATTAGGAATTTGAAGCTAATCGAGAGAATTTTCGTCATGATATTGGAAATTAACAGACATTTGGGCAAAACGTTTCCATGCTGTTCTTACAAGAATAAGCACGCAAAAACTAAAATCGTCAAAACGAAACTCTTATCCATTAGAGGAAAATAGGTCACTGATGCTCATATAGGAAGAAATGAAATGATAGTGGACGATAAAGTATACAGAGTAGTGGAGCAACTAAAATTAATAGCAGTTCAGCAGAAAGCAGAATGTTATTATATTAAGGATATCAAATCGGGCCGAAAATGGTCTCAAGCGATTGGGCTTGACTTCCTGATGATGAATACAGGGTCAAACATATTCATCTGGCCGTCAGGCAGTATACTCACTATCTTCGGAAAAAAAAATGAGATAGAGTTTTTATATTTTCAGAATAGGTTAAACATCTATATAATAATAATAATAATAATAATAATAGTGGTGTTTATTTTCAGAATTATTATCGAAAGACAATAAGATGAAAACAAGTCCAAAACAGTACACTACATAAAATCATTACCAGCATTAACTATATCGTATATGTATTACAGAAAGTTCTGAACTCTTCTAATGAATATGGTTCACATTTAACAATCATGAGAAATATACACTTTCGAAATGCCCTGAATTCTGATATGCTCTTGACAATTTGAGGCAGATAGTTAAACATTTTTATTCCCATATATAAGGTACTTTGCTCAGTTAGAGTGAATTTATGGGCTGGAAAAAAATATGTACATATTCTCCTAGTTCTATTGGTGTTCATATGTTTCTCTAAATAGACAGAATTTTTTCGGAAAAATAATAAAACTCTATATATGTATAAACCCGGTAGTGTCATAATATTATTGGCTCTAAATACTCCTCTACATGATGCTCTGAATGTCATCTGAATTATTGTTCTTTTTGCTAGTTTCTGACGAATGAAGATATTCTGAGCTTGGTTGCTCCCTCCCCAAAAAATAATGCCATAGCTCATTTGCGATTGAAAATTAGAGAAGTAAATCGTCTTCACTGTGTCAATATCTATTTGATTTTTCAAAACTTTAAGAGTGTATATCACGGAATTGAGTCTCCTGATGAGATCTTCACAGTGCAGTCCCCAGTTGAGGTTGCGATCTATAATAATACCTAAAATTTTTGTATAAGGGGCCACCTGGATGATTTGGTGGTCGAGAGTTAGATTGCTGGGGCACACTAAACTTGATCTAATGGTCCCGAAGAATACTACATTTGTTTTCCCGGTATTGAGTTTGAGGCCATTGCTCAAACACCAATCCTCGATCCCACTGAACACTACCTCTAGTTTGCCAGTCACTGCCTCAACGGTGCGTCCATGTACCAAAGCGCTAGTATCGTCGGCATAGAGATAAATTTCTGTCTCTGATTCCATTTCCTCGGGGAGATTAGGTGAATTAACTCGCTTCCGTTTATCTTCAGTTCCGTCAAAGAGATCGGTCAAGTCATCAACATATACCAGAAACAACACTGGTCCGAGAATAGTACCCTGTGGTACACCCAACATAACCTGGAGATCCGATGACTCGAATTGCGAACATTCATCGCTCAAGACTACACGTTGTTTTCTGTTTGATAAATAGCTCTTAATAAAGTTGAGGTAATTCCTCTGATCCCATATCTTTCGAGTTTAGCAAGCAATACCCCATGATCTACCCGATCAAATGCTTTTGACAGGTCAAGGAAAAGTGCTGCGGGTATCTCGTCTCTCTCAAGGAATTCAATGATTTTATGTAGAAGATCATAAACTGCTGTTTCGGTACTGCGACCCTGACAAAACCATGTTGTCTCTTCGACAACACGTTGAATTTCGAAAAAAACTTAAGTATACGATTAGACAGGATTTTCTCAATTATTTTAGCAAATGAAGTTATCAAACTAATGGGTCGATAATTGGAAAGCTCATTTGGATCTCCTTTCTTGTGGCAAGGTTTTACCAGGGTGACCTTCAGAGAATCAGGAAAATTTCCCGCTCTAAAACAGTAATTTATTATATAACAAATATGCTTGGCCATTTTTTTAATGTGAGTTTTTATAACTTTTATGGGGATACCATCATGACCACTCGAGTTATTGTTTTTCAATTTATTTACAACTGATATGACCTCTGCTTCATCAACCTCAAATAAACAGAAAGATGATACAATTGTTTTTTTGGAAGAAGTATCCGTATTTGCATCTATATTAGAAGTTGTCGAAATATTTGTGAAGAATTCATTAAAATCATTCGCCAAATCATACATTTTGCTTTTCTCTCCTTTTTCACTAAATTTTGATGGTAATATTTTCTTTGCCGTTTTATTTTTCCCTGTTAGTTGGTTTATAACCTTCCAAGTTGCCGATGACTTATTTTCAGCCATATTTATGATTGACCGATAATAAGATCGCTTGTTTAAACTCAAGGCCAGATCATAGCGTCGCTTATAGTCCCTATACATATCAGTGTATTCAGGTTTACACCTAGAGACTACAAACAAAAGATCTAACATCTTCTTGAGGAATTCAATCTCAGGGTCGAATTTAGTTTTTCTTTTTTGCAATATTGATATTTTTAACTGGAAAGGCTGCATTGAAATTCAAATTAATTACATCTGAAAAATAATTCCACACTTCATTAACCTTGATTTTCCTGCATATCATAAAGTTTAGTCCAATTAATATCTTCGAGCAATTTAGCGAAATTTTATGTGCGGTTTCATTGTATATCCTGATTTTTTCTTAAGGCAAGAATGATCTGATTTTGTCTCTAATTGAAAAATAAATTTTTGTCCAGAGTGATCTGACAGGTGCTCCTCTATTACGGTTGCTGAGCCTTTCAAATTCGAGATTATGTTATCTAAACAGGTGGAAGATGTCAATGTTCTTCTTGTAGGTTCTCTAATTGAGACTTCTAAGTTGTACATTTTTAATATTGACTCAAATGTTCTGGAATTGTTAGAAGGAGACAACAAATCAATATTGAAATCCCCACAAATAATAATATCAACCCTTTCCGAAATACACCTATCAAGAATCAATGTGAGCTGTTCAAAAAACACGGATATATCACTCAAAGGTAATGTGTTAGGGCGGTAAATGCATATTATCAGAAATTTTTTTTGTTTGATTACAAATTGGGAGGCACAACATTCAATTGAACCGGTCACACTAAAAAACTTGAAATCACTCCGCTCAAAACTATCCATACCGTCCTGCAAAATTATTGCACATCCACCATGATGTCCATTTCCTCGACAATAGGAAGCTCCCAGGTAGTATCCAGATGGAATGTAGTTCACTATTTCCTCTTCTGATTTCCAATGCTCAGTTAGGCAAACTATATTGACCCGATGTTGCGAAAGGGTCTGTTCTAATCTCATATATGAAGTTCCAATAGCTTGAATATTCTGATGAAAGAGACATAGTTGATTCCTTGTTGTGGTCGAATAATGATTATTGACTTCTTTGGTAACGAAAAAAATTTGTGAATTCTCTTATAGACACACCAGCAGGCCAGAAATTTGGGTCATTCAATTTTCCAAAGAGCTCATCATTAGGTATCCCTATACTGAAGGCAGAATTACTACCTTTTGTTGGAAGTTTTTTTACTTCGATCATTTGATAGTCGGGTAAGTTAGACATGAAGTTCTTTATATCTTCTCCTGTAACATCGTCACCAGCAATTTTTCCAACGTACAACCATCTCCTTCTGATAGCTCCCTTAATTTTAGAGTTGGGGTTTATGTTACCTGTTTTACAATATACTTGGTCTGGATTTTATATTCGTAATTTTTGTTGTCTTCTCTTGTTCATTTTGAGCTTTGTCGTGAATTTTAGGCCTAGCACTATTTCTTCTATTTGTGACAGTAGTCCATGGAATTTCGGCTTTGATTTCATTTGTCTTCTCTGCATTATTTTCTTGATCAGCATTGTTTATATTTACGTTCTTTGTTATATTCATATTACTTCCACCGCGCCTGTCCAATGAGTTAGAACTACTTGGAACTGGTTCTATGGTAGGTGATCTTTCATTGTTAGTGGTTGTAGATATTCTAATCGTAGGTGGCTTATTTTCCGTTACATTTACTGACACATTTGACTGACGAGTATCGTAATGTTTACAATTTTTTATACTGGCGTTTTCACCTTCAAGATATTTTATCTTGTCAACAAGTAATTCATTATTTTATAACAATATGATCAATATGATCAATATGATCAGTCGAACTCGTTATTGGGCCAAATCAGTGAAATTGTTCAGGAGTTATGAGAATCTGAAAATTGGTTCCCTCTATAACTCCTAGGGTAGAGTATCCATCGAATCAAATTGTAACTTGATGGATATTTAAAACAAATAAGCTAGTAAAATTTCGATGGAATCGTCACCCTAGAAAATTCAAAATGTTTAACAAAAAATTATTCTTGCTACCTCATGAGACATCCCACGTAATCATAAAAAATTTTGCTTGTATGAGCGTTATTAATATCTCACATATTCTTAAATTTCATTGTCGTAGCGGTCTTCCAGCAGAAAACATTATTATATGTTCATACTTAAGGGTAATCAATCACAGAAATGATCAGAGAAATTTTAGTTTATAGTTAATGTTAATTAATTACTTTCACATTTACCTTCGGGTAGACTTTTCAATTCACGATGCTTTCACAGATAAATATTCGACTGGCATTGGCCGGACTTATTAATTTCACTTGTGGAAAATTGATTGAAATGGTTCATTCATGGTGAAATAATGTATGTTGTTTAATGTTATGCTCGTTTAAGTTATTCAGAAGAATCATCGCTTTAGTATAATTCGGATTTGAAATTTTGAGATTTTTCAAAGTACCATTGTTTACCCGTCCAAAATTCACAATTATGATGACGGAAAGAGACTTTGTACATTGATTCAATTGTCAAGTGCACACTGAAAAAAAGATTTTCAAGTTATCGATGGTGTTTATATGCTTACTTTTGCTTAATTCATGGAAAAAAAAGATTTTGAGATTCGAACAATATTCAAAGAAAACAATACGTCTTTTCTCAATTTGAGATATCGTATTAGCATTATTGTATTGTCTCAAAGTACTCGGAAAGACTCCTAAACAGAGGGTTAAAGATCCTAATCTCACGTCAGTACTGTTCTAAATTTTCTTCAATAATTTATAATTTTTTGATTTTGGGTCAACTTCTAGTTGAACCATCCTAAAAAGTATATATTCATGATTCAAAGAGGATATTTTTGATGTTCACTGAAGCGATATCAGGTATGATGTTGTCGAAATCAACTTTGCGAATGACACCTCGCAAGAATTACCCATAATTAAACTTCACTATGTGTGCACTTCGAAAAAAGAAGAATAGCATTTCACAAATATAAATAAGATTCCAAAATGAAAAAAACCTTATTGATCCTCTCGAACGATATTCCTGACAGACAGAGTTGGCCTATAATAAGACATTCGCAATAAGCATAGGACAATGCCAATTTGTTTCTTATGCAGCAAAGCGACCCGCTTTGATTAATGCCTTATGTTCACTCAGTGTAATAATTAACCGTGAAAGGATTCTCGTCCGAGCTGGATGTTTATTGACCATTACTCTCGAATGATTCATAATTTCAAATAATTATAGTTTTTTGCCAAACCAATACATCTGATGATACTGTCAATTTATTGACAGTATGAAAGTATTAATTATACCCACATGTAAAAATTTTTGGTAAGCTACCAAAATGAGAATTTCAGATGAATCTGTTATTGAAAAATATTCCCAACATAGAACATCGAACTTAACCCACTATGCTGATCATAGGTATTGTAAGATTGATTTTTTAGCAGTTAGCCATTGATGGTTCACCACAATTGAAACATTAAGAGGTTTATGAGTTAGTCTATCGATTGTAATACAATTTATATGGGTTTGGCCAGATTTTCAGGAATCGAGCAACTTGTGGAACAAAGCAATCGTTAATGGATATACCTGAACAGACGCACAATCTTCGAAAACCAATCAGGCAAATCCAAAGGACTTCCGGAGAACATAGAAAGAATCTTGAATTCCATATTTCGATATCCCGACACTTCAGGAGTTCTACTTCATTCCGCTTTGAGATTGTTGTGATTCCAGAACAAATAAAAAGAATGAATTATTAATGAAAACTGCATAACTATCAAGTATGTCTGAAAAAATTGAAGAATCGTTGTGACCATAGGCAAAATTATTCTGGTATTTCAAGTCATCCATATCGAGTTGCAAATTATTACTGTTCAATCCATTTTCCAAAATCCTGAAAATTATCGATTACAATTAAATTTAATAATCAAAACACGGAATTTCATTTCCTTTCGTATTTCCTAGAAGTGATAGGTTATAGAATATTTTCATTACTAATTGGAATTTCTGCTTATTTTAAGTTCTTCCTTGATGAACTTTGAAATATTCAATTGAATTATAGGGCTTCCAAAAGTAAAACTAATAAATACATGTAAAATTGACTGCATGAATAGAACGTAGGTATAGGCTGTCATTTGAAATATAGAATATGATGAATATAAGTGTTCCAAGTTCATAATATTCTTCTGAATACGCTGAAATTTAACTCCTGACACTTAGTATTGAGAGAATGGTAAATGAAATACGTTTCAACGAATAATATCCTGTATGCTAAAATAATCAGGAAGGTTTGGGCACCGGTCTTCATCATTTTTTTGTATGGAGAGTCATAAACCATGAATAACTCTAGTAATGGGACATGGCTGAAATTGTGATCAATTAAGCTGTCGATGGTTTAGTATGCTGAATATTTTACAATAAATAAAAAGTTAGTAGTCAGTTCGCCGTGAAAGCAGAAGATGTAGAGGCCTGAAAATATTTCACAAACAACACTATCATGTGAAACCTCATAAACATCTGAGAAGACATACTTGTGAATGACTGTATATCTTTCAAGAACCTCAACTATTGCGTAACATTATTCTGGCAGGATACTGAAAATTGTCTGGCCATCTACGTACTATATTTATATATTCTTTCGAGTTTTTCGCTTTAAATTTTTTTAACAGGAAACAATAGAGAGTGTAGTGTTAGCAGGGGTTAGTGACGGGGTGCCATACAATTCAGCGTATGACATCAAAGCCTAGGGAAGAAACCCCAGTGAAAAAAAAACTAGGATCCCTGCAAGATTGTTGTTCTATGTATAAAAATAAGCTGAAATATATTTTAAGGAATTCTTTCTTCGAGAGTGTTCTTCTATAAATATATACAGAAGTTTGTAGTTACCCACATCGGATATGAAAATAAAAAAACAACGGCTGAAGAAAGAACTGGATACCAAAAATACGTATCGAATTCTAAGAAAGAATCGGAAACATCACGAATAGCCCTAAAACCATCTTGAGAAATATATTTGAGACAATAATTGATGAGTTGAGGTATTGATTCTTTTGCATATTCACACTCACTACTTGATTGAGAGAATGAGTAGGAACTGTACAAATTTTTCGTGGAAGATCAAAACTAGGAATTTTTTCCGAACGATCAGAAATTATTTGATATTGAACAATTCATGAGGGTTCCACTCGCCCAATCTCACATAATTCTTTATCGATAATGTTCATATTGAAGAAAGTATTATACCAAAATGATTTACTCGACTTCAATCTGGGATCTATTTTGTGGATTGCATGAAATAAATGAAAAAAAATTAGGAAAAGAAAGATATTTGCAGATATTGCAGATTTCAGAGCTGCAGGCTGTCTGCGAATATGGGGAGAGACGATGTTATACAAATCTGGTAACCAATGAACCGGTGTAGATCTTATGTAATTATTCTTATCTTATCTTAAGTAATTATTCTCATCGATGTATGCAATTGTGCATCGATTTTCTGTGTATGTGCACAACAAAACACTAAATTGGGAGTAGCAAAATGTTTATTTGATAGAGCAATAAATATTTGTTGCACTGAAGAAGACCAAAATGAAGAAATAAATAACATCTCGAAAACTCTTAGAAACAATGGCTACCCCAAAAAGATATTAGAAAAAGCTAAACGAACAAGAGAAAGTCAACCTGAACCAACAGATATAAATCAGACCATTAAAACCGTAATTCCATATGTAAAAGGTTTGTCGGATAAAATGAGAAGAATTGGAAATAGATACAACATAACGACTGCATTCAAAACTCAAGACACTATCAGAGCTAAACTTACAAAAGTTAAGCCTAATAATGAGACACAAAGGACAAAGAACTGCATATATGAATTACCTTTGAGTGCGGAAGATCTTACATCGGAGAAACTAAACGCCCTCTGAATGTACGAATAAAAAGAACATCAGAAGCTTCTACGAGTACTAGATTATCAACAGCGACAAATCCAGGTTAGTTAGGGAGAAAAATCAAAGAAGCAGCATTTATGAAAATAACACCTGATAACACCATAAGTGCTCCATCTATAGATCTGCCAGAAGTTTGGACGCCGATAGTTCGATCCAACTTAAAAAGATCATCATATCACAGATGAGTATATAACATCGTTCATTTTTCTTTCATGACTTCTGTCAATTGACTTTTCTCCTTGATAAAGATAGAAGATGTCTATCGAAAAGTCGGAAAACATTACATCCACAAGAGATGATGGTAATAGCCCAAACAATCATTCAACATAGTTATCGTGTGTGAGTTTAATCCACCCAATATCACTGTCTACTTTCTTGGTAAATTCAGTCCAATTTGCTTTCTCGAAATTTCCACAAGGTCTTTTCAAACATTCAACATGTTTAATGAAACATCTTAAGGTCAACACAAAGGGCCTATGTTGGCTATGAGTAAAATATCCTAGAATTTCACGTTTTTAGGAAGCGGTTTGCAAGTGATGACACAAAACAGTAGGCAGAGATCCGGATTAAAGCCTCTTTTTCACCTAAAGGAATAAAAAGAAGGTGAATCTTTTCCATCAAAAATCAAATATCAAATTGTGGTGGAAATACTCAGTTGCATTAAAGAGTGAGATGATAGCAATAAGTTCGCTTACTGGAATAGTTTCCCCACATCTTGTGTTTCCTATGTGATTTTTGATCCAATCATCCCCAGTATAGCATGAAAACTCTCCCCTTCATCCTTGAAATAAAAAAAAAAGAAAAGCACAGACCAGAGATCAAAAGCTTTCGCGCTTGCTCTAGTCTTGTTCCTGATTCTGGAACAGTGTGACACTGAAATAACTGCCACGATTAATGAATAAACGTTTTCTTTGAATCAAAAATAACTCTCTGCTGAACAGTCTAAGAATAATTCCTTGATTATATTGAAATATCCGCATTGATCAACGTCTACCTTTATATTCACCTGCGTTAGGGACTTATAGCAAAATAATTTGGTAGACTAAAACCAGAGATTCTAAGATTGAAGACATAAATTAGTCGTTTGCACCTGCTGTGGTCTCTTGTTTTATTGTTAGCCCTCTTATATTCTTTACTCTCTTATTAATGGATTCATGGTTGCCCCGACAATAAAAAAGCAATAAATAGAAACACGTAGCGGCAAATACATACCAACAATTTCTATTTCCGCTTTTGCATCGTTCTGCGAAACTGCCCACGAATACTTGATTTGCCTAAATTAAAATATCCGCATTCATCAACTTCTGCAATTAATAATAAATACTCACAGTATCCCTTCAGTTTTATTCGAAACTTTCTGCAAAATCCAACCAAAATGGGTTAATCACGCTGCAAAAAATCGACTTCTTCGAATGATTTATAAATTCAACACAAATTTTCAAAAAAGCTACGATTCGTCGAAACCAAATATTCCTAAAACTCCTGAGCATGAATCATCATTTATAGACATAGCGCAACATAAAACTTTTCCAGAGCACGATATTTGATCGGATTTGAAAGCACATGACAACCTCTTATAACAATTATATAATATTATTATTTTATTTATATAACCACCAACACTTATTGTTCTTGCTAACAACGTTTCGATAGACATCTTTCATCGTGATGCAAAAATTCAGCCTTTGGAAAAGCTGACAATATTCGACGATTCTCCAATTTTCTAGATAGACAGAACTCTGGGACTCTTGTACTCATCTGTGATTCAGGGACTTCTTCAAGTTACTTCGAGCAATTGGACTCCAAATTTCCGTTGGCTCAATAGATGGTGCACTTATGGCATCAGAAACGATTTTGATACATACTGCTTCCTTTATTTTTCTAGTTGGTTTCTGTTTTTCGGAATTAATAAATGTATCATTGCATTTCATCGGGTGATTGTCATGGGCATCATCAGCATGATGGACCAACTTGGATCTATCGATCTCTAACTCTTCAGAAGCTTATGATGTTCGTTTATTCTATCTCCCAAGGGAAAAACAACGTACCTGTTTTAAGTAAGAATTCATGAACGTTTCATAAGAATGACGATCCTGATTTCATTTTTCTAGGAAGTCAGACCTAATTGATTGAGACCATTTTGGCCTCGATATTCGAAAATTTAGGCCAAATGATAGCACGCTGTTTCTCTATGTCTCTATGACTGATGAATCTTCAAACATTACTTATCTATGCATTCATGTCTCATTGCGCCAACAACGCATTTAAAAATGCCCCGCCTTCTATAGAATTCCTGAAAAATATCAGAACCATAATTTGTTTTCAGGAACAATGTTCGAAATTGATCTAATTGAGCACAATAAAACAGTTGGACTCAACATACAGAGACTTCGTTCTTGTCGAATAAGCTTATTATTTCATGTCTGTTTATCTTCTACTGATAAAAGATCTTTGTTTCTTATTAATGTGAAAAAACGATATGCCTATTAGGGCAATTTAGATACCTTGAACAAACTTCGTTTCTTATTACTCACGAAATATTTGCTTGAAAAATATTATTCGTGAGCTCGGGGGTTGTTATATAACCTAGGATCTAGGTTATTGTACTAATAAAATCAATACGTTGCAAAATATGCCGTCATGTTTGCAGATCTTTGAGTAGGTTAGTTAAATGCTCGAAGTATGGAGGATTGGAAAATATTCACAAATTTTCACTTTCAATTAATTCATGATAAGATAATAATTTATGCCTATTGAAAAGGATATAGCTGTCATTTCCACAATCCCATCAGATAATTCAGTTGTAAACTTCATGGTATGAGAAGTGCTGATTCCAAAATGAATTATATTGTTTGACTCTATTTTTGGCAACGTAAGAGTTCTAGTTTAAGAATGCACAGATTATAATATCAGAATGGTTTCAATGAAAACAATGATAAAGGTTTCAAAAAGATTTGAGTGTTCTGCTGTTCTACAAACAATGATTAGCATCTATAGTATACATTTTTTCTAATTTCAGTACCCGCCGAAGGCCCGATATAAAATTCAACTTTTTTTCCATTAATTTGTTGAATTTTTGTACTGGCAGGGTTTAGCTATTATCCCGTGTTAGAACATTTCATGTAACTTATTCCTCTTCATAGTCAGATCTCCGTTATGGAAAACTGGCAGTCATTCGAATTCGATTATCAGCAGATATGGTTGAGGAATTATTTTGTTGAATGGCCGTTATACGCCAACCTAACGAAACATTCATCTTGTTTGAATTTGAATAATCAAGAAAAATGAAGGAAGTTAATTGTAAATTTCAATGATTCTCCTATCAAATAAAATTTCCACCCCAGGTATTTAGAAGTCGAATAAGATTCCTCTCTCGATTACAAAACTTATTTAAAGATCTGCGCCTCAACCTGGAGACTTGGAATAATTATCCGGAACATCATGTTTAACCTTAGTCTTTTCTGTAGCTAAGTATTGGCGCTCTGTTTTTTGTAAGAATGTACATACACAAAAAATCGATGCACATATGCAAATAGATAAATATCATATTTAAAACAGAGAAATCCAGGGAAGCACTGACGTGCATTCAAGAACTTATTCTTTCTTTCGCACTCTGGAGCAGCATGATACTAATGCAACAAAAATGAATGAGCAAATCTGTATTTCAAGTTAAGAACAACCACCCAAAGTTCTTCTTAAGTTTTGTTCGGAGCTCAAATTACCTCCTCTGGAACACCAACCAAAAGTTGTTTCGATATACATACATGAAAGCCATTCAGAATATCATTTTCCAGTAAGCACTCGTCCTTTAACATGCCTCTATAAACTAAATCACACAAAAGCGATGATTTTTCGGAATCACACCTACTGAAACACCTCTACAGATCAATAACGAGCGCAGGACAACAACGAGCGGAAAATTAAACTTTATCAGAGTATGCTTTTGGGTTGTCAATTCTGACCACTGCCAATTAACTGTAACTAATGTGAATGAAATTGAAAAAAAGAACTAGAAATTCAATATCTTCCATACATGTACAAATTTTTGTTCAAATCCGACGAATACCTGATGCGTATGGACTATAATGTATTAAAAATATTGTTTAGGTGTTTTCAAAAATTTTTTAGGCCTATTTGTTTCAACCTTATTGAAACGTCTTCCAAGTAACAATAAGATCCGATGGATATTCGAGGATTTATTTAGGGAACCAAAGTTAAGATGGTCATTACTAATTGACCACTCGACTCATTTGGCTCAATAACGAACTTGAGCGAGATATTTGGACTATATTCCTGTTCTGAAAATGTAAAAATTTCATATCATTTATTTTAGGAGATATTCTCTCAATATTCATTGCATTTGCAACAGAAATACGCTGTTTTACTAGAACTAGTGTGCAAAAATGCCAATGATATACTCCAGCAAATAAATGAGGGTCCAATGGTTCCGTAGCTCTCCTGCACAATATCGAAGTCAAATTGATTTAAAAATTCTTCAAATCAAAAATTGTGTTCGCTGATTGTAGGCTGTTGGTCATATGATGACGAATCTCTTCATCTTCAGTGAATTCCAAATATCCAATCTTCCAATTTCATATTTTCTAGATTGTCAATCCAACGGTAGCTATGAAAAGGAATCATTTGCTATGAAGTGGCTAATGAAGAAACATTTCTCATATTCCTTCATTCAGATTCATTTTTACCTAAACAGACTATTTTAAGGAATAATCCTGAAACACGTCGATTTTTGATTTTAATTTTCCATATTTCGAAATAATAATCTAATAAACAAGGTGAATTATTTTCGCTTAATGACGTCACCGTCATTTTTTTTTTCAATTACTCTAGCTCAGCTGATTCCAAAAATGTATCACATGTTGATTCCAATTGGTGCAGATATAAATCCTCTGAATTATTTTATATGAGGCCATCTGAAGAATGTTGTTCATAAAACAATACCAGTATATATCGAAGAATTAAAAGAGAGAATTCGAACAGAAATATAAAATATTATTCAAGAAACCATACACAAGGTTCAACAAGAATTTGTACACTATTTGGGTAACTGTAAAATACAGCAAGTGCTGCAGTTTATACAGTTATAGTCAGGTATTCCCTCAATAATATTACTTTTATTATCATATTGAAATATTGTTCAGTTATGTTAGAATTCTCCTTTAATTTTTCAATATTTGCTGATTTCGATCTCAGATCACCCCACCTGCAATAAATCGAAGGATTTATATCTGTACTAAATGAACTGATTTTGTGATACATTTCTGGAATCAGCTCAGTTAGTGTAATCCGAAAATGGAGACAAAATGGGGGCGTTTCATTTGAAAAAACGGTGACGTCATTACTCGAAAGTAATTCACACTGCATATTAGATTATTATTTTAAAATGAGGTAAATTAGAATGATAAATTGACGTGTTTCAGGATTATTTCTTCAAATCCATCTAATATCACTGTCTACCTTCTTAGCACATTAGCACAATTAGCACACAATTAGCACAATAGGATTCTATTCGCTTTTCTCGAAATTCTAACGAGGTCTTCTTGAGCATTCATAATATTGAATTAAACTTCTTGAAGTCAACAGAATAGGCCTATGTCGGCTATGAGGAAAAACTCCTAGAATTTTACTCTTTACAGGAAGCGGTTTGCAAGTATTGTCACAAGACACTAGGATTATAGCCTCTATTCCATCGAGAAGAATGAAAAGAAGGTACATCTTTTCCATCAATAATTAAATGGAAATTATTATCTTCCATCCAGTCAGTTAAAGCTATTCCACATCATTATTATTATAACCCCACATTACGTGGTGAGAATTAAAATCACCGCAATAAATTGAAGGATGGGGAAGATTTACTTTTAAATTTCTTGTCCAAATAGTATTTGTAGTTTTATAAATATTAACGATAGAAATATTACAAAATTTGAAAGAGGAAAATAAAACTCTCAAATACGCCTTTTCTGATTAACTCGATATTGTGAATAAAGGATTTTTTAACATAACAAGCTGAACCGTAAATTTTGTATGACGAGAAGAATTTTCCCATTAATTGAAATTGAATAACTTCTTCCCAGTTAGTTGTTTATTCTCATTTTCTTCGAGAAATATAAAAATTTAATCTTCAGAAATGCGAAAGATGTTTAAGAAATCATCTTTCTCTTGACTAAATCCACCAAAATATTCAAAAACTCTGAAAAACTCTAGGAAATCCAATTTCAAAATTTACAATGTTACTCCAGTAATAATGCCGAAGATCGCCACCAGATGTCTCATTTCAGATTAATGCAAACTACTATAGGAAAGAATAACTTATCATCTATGCTCATATCATTCTTCATCAGTTTGAGGTAATTGAATTACCGAAGTGGATCATTTTCTAGAGAAAAATACCTTTTTCATAACTCCCAGCATAGATTTGGACAAAACAATCTACAATCTTGGTCATGATTGATCTGCTTGATACAAAGTGGCAGCTTATAATGACTAAGAAGATGTACAGTTCTCTCGTATAGATCTTTCCGAGGCATTTGTTATCATCTGCCACACTTCGTCTATTTCTTGTCATATTCGAATTCACTCGGATTATCCACTCCGGTTAAAAATGCCAAAAAATGAATGCAATTTCAATATTTTGTATTTTTCAGATGGAACCGATGAATCACCCCATACATATGCATGAAAATAATCTCTTCCTATAGTTGCTGAAAAGATAGTTCATCTCAAGGCTCGTATAATCATTATGATGAACCTTTAGAAGTTTCACCATATCCTATCGATCTCAATCTCAAAACTCAACTCACGGATGATCCAGCTCACAAAGATTATGTGAGAAAATGCCGCAAATTCAACGAATTTTCAGATCTTATCTCTCTATCTCTCTTCCTTTTTAGCGCGTTCCACGTTTTCTTTCTGCAGGTGCTCCAATTGCCTCTGCTCTTCTTCTTTCTGCTTCTTTTTCAGAATACTGTTTTGAAATCGCCGCTGTTGGCGTTTCAGTTGGGCGTCGGAAATTTATTTGGGCATTTTTTTAAACACGTCTTCACTCGATGGAAGCTAGACACAAAATGACATGAACGGCTGCTTATAGGGGGGCATTTGCTAATAACGACCGCGCGCTTCCTTACGTGCGCCCGTGGCCACACGGGCTTTTCCACTAGTCTAGATTAATAATGAGAATGGTATCAATCGTCTTCATTTCGATGAATCGCTACTAATGTAAATGAAATGAATTAAATTGAAAAAAAGAACTAGAAATTCAATATCTTTCATACATGTACAAATTTTTGTTCAAATCCGACGAATACCTGATGCGTATGGACTATAATGTATTAAAAATATTGTTTAGGTGTTTTCAAAAATTTTTTAGGCCTATTTGTTTCAACCTTATTGAAACGTCTTCTAAGTAACAATAAGATCCGATGGATATTCGAGGATTTATTTAGGGAACCAAAGTTAAGATGGTCATTACTAATTGACCACTCGACTCATTTGGCTCAATAACGAACTTGAGCGAGATATTTGGACTATATTCCTGTTCTGAAAATGTAAAAATTTCATATCATTTATTTTAGAAGATATTCTCTCAATATTCATTGCATTTGCAACAGAAAGACTCTGTTTCACTAGAACTAGTGTGCAAAAATGCCAATGATATACTCCAGCAAATAAATGAGGGTCCAATGGTTCCGTAGCTCTCCTGCACAATATCGATGTCAAATTGATTTAAAAATTCTTCGAATCAAAAATTGTGTTAGCTGTTTGTAGGCTGTTGGTCATATGATGACGAACCTCTTCATCTTCAGTGAATTCTAAATATCCAATCTTCCAATTTCATATTTTCTAGATTGTCAATCCAACGGTAGCTATGAAAAGGAATCATTTGCTATGAAGTGGCTAATGAAGAAACATTTCTCATATTCATTCATTCAGATTCATTTTTACCTAAACAGACTATTTTAAGGAATAATCCTGAAACACGTCGATTTTTTATTTTAATTTTCCATATTTCGAATTAATAATCTAATAAACAAGGTGAATTATTTTCGCGTAATGACGTCACCGTCATTTTTTTTTTCAATTGAAATGTCTCCATTATCGGATTACTCTAGCTTAGCTGATTCCAAAAATGTATCACATGTTGATTCCAATTGGTGCAGATATAAATCCTCTGAATTATTTTATATGAGGCCATCTGAAGAATGTTGTTCATAAAACAATACCAGTAAATATCGAAGAATTAAAAGGGAGAATTCGAACATAAATATAAAATATTACTCAAGAAACCATACACAAGGTTCAACAAGAATTTGTACACTATTTGGGTAACTGTAAAATACAGCAAGTGCTGCAGTTTATACATTTATAGTCAGGCATTCCCTCAATAATATTACTTTTATTATCATATTGAAATATTGTTCAGTTATGTTAGAATTCTCCTTTAATTTTTCAATATTTGCTGATTTCGATCTCAGATCACCTCACCTGGAATAATTCGAAGGATTTATATCTGTACTAAGTGGAATGATTTTGTGATACATTTCTGGAATCAGCTCAGTTACAGCAATCCGAAAATGGAGACAAAATGGGGGCGTTTCATTTGAAAAAAAACGGTGACGTCATTACTCGAAAGTAATTCACACTGCATATTAGATTATTATTTTAAAATAAGGTAAATTAGAATGAAAAATTGACGTGTTTCAGGATTATTTCTTCAAATCCATCTAATATCACTGTCTACCTTCTTAGCACATTCAATCCAATTCGCTTTCTCGAAATTCCAACGAGGTCTTATTGAGCATTCAGAATATTGAATTAAACTTCTTGAAGTCAACAGAATAGGCCTATGTCGGCTATGAGGAAAAACTCCTAGAATTTTACTCTTTACAGGAAGCGGTTTGCAAGTATTGTCACAAGACACTAGAATTATAGCCTCTATTCCATCGAGAAGAATGAAAAGAAGGTACATCTTTTCCATCAATAATTAAATGGAAATTATTATCTTCCATCCAGTCAGCTAAAGCTATTCCACATCATTATTATTATAACCCCACATTACGTGGTGAGATTTAAAATCACCGCAATAAATTGAAGGATGGGGAAGATTTACTTCCAAATTTCTTGTCCAAATAGTATTTGTAGTTTTATAAATATTAACGATAGAAATATTACAAAATTTGAATGAGAAAAATAAAACTCTCAAATACGCCTTTTCTGATTAACTCGATATTGTGAATCAAGGATTTTTTAACATAACAAGCTAAACCGTAAATTTTGAATAACTTCTTCCCAGTTAGTTGTTTATTCTCATTTTCTTGAGAAATATATAAATTTAATCTTCAGAAATGCGAAACATGTTTGAGAAATCATTTTTCTCTTGACTACATCCAACAAAATATTTGAAAACTCTGAAAAACTCCAGGAAATACAATTTCAAAACTTATTAATTTACAATGTTACTCCAGTAATTAAGCCTAAGATCGCCACCAGATGTCTCATTTCAGATTAATGCAAACTACTATAGGAAAAAATAACTTATCTATGCTCATATCATTCTTCAACAGTTTGAGGTAATTGAATTACCGAAGTGGATCATTTCCTAGAGAAAAATACCTTTTTCATAACTCCCAGCAAGGATTTGAACAAAACAATCTACAATCTCGGTCATGATTGATCTGCTTGATACAAAAGTCGCAGCTTATAATGACTATGAAGATGTACAGTTCTCTCGTATAGATCTTTCCGAGGCATTTGTTATCATCTGCCACACTTCGTCTATTTCTTGTCATATTAGAATTCACTCGGATTATCCACTCCTGTTAAAAATGCCAAAAAATGAATGCAATTTCAATATTTTGTATTTTTCAGATGGAACCGATGAATCACCCCATACATATGCATAAAAATAATCTCTTCCTATAGTTCCTGAAAAGATAGTTCATCTCAAGGCTCGTATAATAATTATGATAAACCTTTAGAAGTTTCACCATATCCTATCGATCTCAATCTCAAAACTCAACTCACGGATGATCCAGCTCACAAAGATTATGTGAGAAAATGCCGCAAATTCAACGAAGATTATCGGTTGTTCGATCGACAATCAGCGCGTCAATTCCGTGGACAATTGATGGCTCATCGAGATGTAACGAAAACCAATTTAACGAGAAAGCATCATGTGAGAAATACGGAAAAGCTCACTGTTATAGCTACAGGACTCGATATTTCGTGGAATTCGAAATGAACGAGGATATTGACTATTCCTCTGAGAAATGTACAGGGTGGTCAGAATTGGTGATTCCTGAAGTACAAACTGCAACCATGAGAAAAAAAAATAATTGCACATTCTGGATTTACTTAAAAAACAATTATTATAACTCCAACTGAGTATCACTATGATATTGTATTTGTGATTATTTAATTGAAAAAATCTTTTCTTGAGAGTGTGAATAAACCAGATTATTTTTCCGACCCAAATATCGACCAATAGAATTGCACCATTTGACGTCACGTGGTACAACCTACATGATATTATACTGATAATTTTTTGAAAATTTTCTCTGGTAGTTGCTATATATAAACAAAACATGTTCCAGTCAAATTAAGCACACGTCAAACTGACAGGTTGAATTCAATTATGAAAATTGGAGATTTTGCATGAAAATGAGTCGATTTGGAGTCAGTTCTCTGTCCACCATCGATAAAAAAAGTCAAAGGAAATGTTCCCATTAATACGGAGAAGGCAAAAAAAACAGTTTGGAACTAATTTACTACTTTTTGTACTGAGAGGGAATACACATTGAGTGCTGAAACGAGTGAAGCGCAATTGGCAAACATTATGAAAGATTACGCTTACAATATGAAGAAAATGGATGGAGAAGACTATAAGGAAGGTACAATAAAAACAATGTGGAATCAGACTGCCAAATTACTTAAAAAAAAAGTATTTGAACGATTTCGACATCAAAATCAACCCATTTTCGGATGCTGCATTCAAGACCGCTCGAGGAGCTCGTGATGCCAAGCGTAAGGCTTTACAATCTATTCCGGAAAAACGGAGGGCAAGTGCAGCAGCGTTGGAGAAAAAGATTGGGATGCAATACCACTGTTTGGGACGAGAAACTCCTGATGGCCTCCAGAAAAAATTATTCATGATAATATCAGTGGAATTGGCTTGGAGAGGTGGTGAGGGCAGCATGGCGTCAATACATCACTTCAAGGCAGAACAGCGAAATGACGGGGAAACAACTGGGAGAATTGAATACAATCCAATTTTCAGCAAGACCACACAAGGTGGTGATAAAAATTATCAGACAGCAAGTGGCTGGTGGAGAATCGGAAAATCCCTGACAAGTGCCCAGTGAGACTGTTCCAGAAATTGAGAGAGAAGAGAGATGTCAATATCATGAGCGACAGACTATTCCTGACCCAAAATCCATTCTGGAATAAAGTTCCAGGCGCAAGGATTCCCAGTAGGCCAAAACACGATTTCAAAGTGGGTTAAGGAGTCAGCACAAAAAGCTGGGCTTGACCTTGGTAACAAAAAATCACCAATCACTCCAGTCGTTCAACAGCCGTCTCCAATCTAGCGAAATCGGGCCTGGGAGAGCAGCAGATGTCTAACTGTGACTATAATACTTGTGACAAACTTGCAACCGCTGCAAAAAGAGAAAATTCTAGGAGTTTTTCCTCATAGCCAACATAGGCCTATTCTGTTGACTTCAAGAAGTTTAATTCAATATTCTGAATGCTCAAGAAGACCTCGTTGGAATTTCAAGAAAGCGAATTGGATTGAATTTGCTAAGAAGGTAGACAGTGATATTAGATGGATTTCAAGAAATAATCCTGAAACACGTCAATTTTTTATTTTAATTTACCGTATTTTAAAATAATAATCTAATATGCAGGGTGAATTACTCGTCGAGTAATGACGTCAACGTTTTTTTTTTCATATGAAACGCCCCATTTTGTCTCAATTTTCGGATTACTCTATCTGAGCTGATTCCAGAAATGTATCACATGATCATTCCACTTAGTACAGATATAAACCCTTCGAATTATTTTATGTGGGGCGATCTGAAGAATGTTGCTTATAAAACAAAATCAGCAAATATTGAAAAATTAAGGGAGAATTCTAACAGAACTAAACAATATTTCAATATGATAATAAAAGTAATATTATTGAGGGAATACCTGACTATAAATGTATAAACTGCAGCACTTGCTGTATTTTACAGTTACCCAAATGGTGTACAAATTCTTGTTGAACCTTGTGTATGGTTTCTTGAGTAATATTTTATATTTCTGTTCGAATTCTCTCTTTTAATTCTTCGATATTTACTGGTATTATTTTATGAACAACATTCTTCAGATGGCCTCATATAAAATAATTCAGAGGATTTATATCTGCACCAATTGGAATCAACATGTGATACATTTTTGGAATCAGCTAAGCTAGAGTAATCCGAAAATAGAGACATTTCAATTGAAAAAAAAATGACGGTGACGTCATTACGCGAAAGTAATTCACCTTGTACATTAGATTATTATTTCGAAATACGGAAAATTAAAATCAAAAATCAAAGTGTTTCAGGATTATTCCTTAAAATTGTCTGTTTAGCTAAAAATGATGCTTTACGGACACAGTGTATGAACGTTACATACCTTCAACTCTAATGTAGATTCATCCTCTGAAACGAGTGAAAGTGAGTCCTTTTGGAAAGCAGTATTTGCCAAAAATAAATCTAAGTAAGTAGATCTAAAACGATATAAGTTCATTGAAGATTATAATGTATACCATATATTCGCGTTGACCTATCTTTAGAAATGTTCTTTTCCTGCCTTGTTCGTATTCCTGATTATGTTAGCAGCTTCTAGCAGAAGGAACCTTCTTTGATTATAATGATTTCTTCAAGGATGTTTAAATACAGAGTGAACGAGCTAGCAGTTGGGACCTTGTCAAGGCCTACCAAGTGAGCCTTGTCAGAATTTAAACTGGAGTTCAACTGACAGTTGAATCTTTAAATGAACAGACATTTAAAACCACACCTGAGCCAAGAAAAGTTGTCAAATTCAATACCGAGTCAATGTTTCTCTGAAAAAAAATGTATCCTAGTTGACCTTAAAAATTTCACATTGAATTTCGTCACTACCAATTGGAAATATTATTTTTGTATGTGATTTTATTCACCTTTCTTTCAACTGAGGTGAAAGATATTCAACTAGATATTATGAGAGTCGAGCAACCATAGTCGCATAACATTGGACTATAGAAATACAATTCCAAATTCTAAAATTTGCAAAATCTGAAAGATTAATTACATTTGAAATGTCTCATCAAGTTTCAATAAGTCTCATAAATTGAGTTGATATTCACATTGTGTCTTGTAAAACATTATGTACAAGCAAATTATAACATATCTGTGCCTCTTCCACTTGGACATATGTTTTCCTCTTGATGGGGCTATTCGTCTTTCATATTTCACCATTTCTATGGTGGAATTATCGAATTTTTATACTTCTAGAATGAATAGAATGAGATTCAACATAGATGAGTGAAATAACACTAGCCTTTGGAAAAATCGTTTTACCTACAACAACAAAAAATGACTAGCAACTTCAGTACTCTTCTCGTTTACTTCAACGTGTTCATTGCATATTTGATGTACGACGCCTTCAAGTATGACTCTGTATTCTTCACCAGGAAGTTAAACCAAATCGATTGATTCCATTTCCGGCTCGATATTCGAGAATTGCAGATATGTGGCCAAACCATAGCATGTAGAAAGAAAACGTATGTAATGACGTTTAACTAAAAATATATATTCCAAAATTAATAATATACTACAGTTGAATAATTAAATATAAATAATGAAGTTACTGATTTTAATAAAATATCAACAATTAATAATTAGTACATTAATAATGGCCATTGTTCAATAATTATAGTAATTAAATAAGTAATAGACTTTATATAACGTACTGATAGCCCTAACTCACGCTTGACCTTGCATTGGACCATAATATATGACTGTGCACTGCGCACTCTTCGCGCTCTAATATATGACTGTGCACTGACGTGAGGTCAGATTGCTTTGGCGCTCTTCGCGTAAATATTCAAACCTTAACAAATCTAAGCTCTCTGATCGGGTCAAAAAACGGTTGATCGTATCAAAAACGTCATTGCTTTTCTGAGTTTTGACAACGCCATCAAATTCTTTCAAAAACATGACAAAAATTGTAGAGAATTTTATACTTTACAACTTGTATTGAAGGTAAAATTATCATTTAAGCAATAGAAAGCGAGATATTCACAAAAAACCAATTTTTATGACCTTTGACCTTCAATATCTCAAGACGTGGACACGGTATCATTTGTGACTTTTAAGACAACATTTAGATCGATAAAACGAAGGTTAATACTAATTTATAGTTTATTATCTTTCATTCCGAGGTGAAACCCCTAAAATGACTGGGCTAATGGCAATATAGTTGTTATTTGATGATCTAAAGAAATGGAAACCAACCTAGAATTCAGTTCAGAGGAAAAGGTCGTGCCATAACTGAGGGATATGCTGTATCAAATTATTCTATCTGTTGATTTTTGTAGTGTTATTTCAGTAGGTAATGGATCATCGTGTTAGAGCATCTTGACTTGACGTACAAAGTGGTGACTGGATTTTATTTTGCCCCAATTATTTACAAGTCCAGAAATGAAATTATGTTCATCCTTTCGTTCTCCAATGAGAATTCTGTGTAAGGTACCTATTGAAAATAGAGAATTGATTCTAAAATGCTATCAGCGTAGAGTAGCATTAGTAGTTTAAGGAATTCCAACGAAGTCAAGCAATTAATTAATTACTAACTTTCCGAAACAAAAACTTTCCAATTCTAGTTGTTGGTAAATTTTGTTATAGAAACTGAAACCGCCTATGTCGAAAACATCTTTTTGCCTACATATATAAGCTGTTTATGCAATAACATAAGGAGATGTGCTAGAATCCTCATTGTTACAGAATAGATTGATTATTCGAATATCTCAGTCATGTTCAATATTCGGCTAAATCAATCCAATGGTTCCATAGCTCTCCTGCACAATATCGAAGTCAAATTGATTTAAAAATTCTTCAAATCAAAAATTGTGTTAGCTTCATTTGTACGCTGTTGGTCATATGATGACGAACCTCTTCATCTTCAGTGAATTCCAAATATCCAATCTTTCAATTTCATATTTTCTAGATTGTCAATCCAACGGTAGCTATGAAAAGGAATCATTTGCTATGAAGTGGCTAATGAAGAAACATTTCTCTGATCCTTAACCTACATAAACAAAGGAAACAAGGTCACAATCGTAAGGTATTACAATAGACCAAATGGTCGAGTATCTAAATGGACAAACTAATTATCACGTATGGAATATGCAAGAGTATCTAAGCATTCTGTTGTCACAGATAAAAATCAAAACTTCTTCCTTCAGAGAATATAGATATGAATGAAAACATTAATCATATGCCGGAACCTCATATTACACCTGCGGCTAAAAACAGGCACAAAGACAGTTGGAAATGGCACAATGGTTGATGCACTAAATAGTAATGATGCTCGTGACTTGTACTCGACGATATATCACTTTTACTGGTAACTAGCCCATAAAGTATTCGGAACCGCGCTACTCAGTGACTAAATGGCATTATTCTGTGCTCGACACGACTTTTATACAGGTATACACGGGGAGTGAAAAAATGTGGAATCATGATGAATAAAAAGATGAAGAATAATTAGAACTGTAAATACGAATTATTGTGGAATATACTTTTTGATATAAATGGAGTTGACTACTAAAAACCAAACGAAATTCTGAACTTTGAAGTTTTGCAATTTGAACGTATGAACACTTGTTTTTCGCAGCACATTTTTCGTACTCATTGTTCCAGAGATCACTTGTTTGCACGCTTATTCTAGTCCATCAAAGTGGCAACTAAGACTGGTATCGTTCAGGCCAAATCTCTATAGCTATCGAGTTTCGAGCTGAAAATGGTCTTAATCCATTGGGTTGTACTTTTTAATGAAAAATTCATGGTCAAACTTGAGTATGTAGTACCGACCGTTCGTAAACTGTCTATCATCTGAAGGAGATGAGCTAGAGTTATCATATTTTCAAAATAGGTTAATTGGTCAAATAATAATACATCGAATAGTTCAGCAGTTATGAGAATCAAAAATTTGGTTTCCTCGATAACTATTTTTCGAATATTTTGTGTATCTAAACATATGTAAGCAAAAGCTTCAAAATGATAGTGTAAACTGAAAATCTTGATTTTATTTCCATTGCTTATCATTAACGATGAATTTACACATAGTAAATGCTGAAACTATAGGATAATAGATTATTATATAATACTATATGAATAATAATTCATTGATGTTAACATACAAACTTCGAGCTCCAATGATTTATCATGATTGTTTCATTCGAAAATAAACTTTATTATAATATTTGTCGAACTCTCAGTACATTCCTTGTAAAGATAGAATAATGAATACAAAAGACATTTGAATCATAGGAAATATTTATGTTCACACTCTTCGAGTTTGGGTTGAATTGGATTTGATATTTGTTATAGGGAGAAAATCGACATATTTCATGCATTGAAATAGCATGCTCATAAAATAGCAATCATTATGAAGTTAATGTGTATATTTGCCCATAAAGAATTTTAGAAATGACTAGAAAAACGTGGGTACTGCTAAATGATGTCTCTTACTGTCTCTGTTTCGAATTGATTAGTTTCAATCGAGTCATCTAATGGGTGGTCTCCCAAGCTATAAATTTTCAAGAAGTCCAATGTGCTACAATCATTCCAATCATTTCATTCTAGATCCACGAAATATCACTAATTTGAATATAGAATTAATTTATACCTGAATACCGTATTTATCCTATCATAATAAATCTGTCTGAGTTGATAACATATATACAATAATGCATTTGTATAGTATATTTTCTGACCATAAAGCCGAAAGTTTCTCAACTGAATTTCCGCGATATTCGAATTATTTTTCAATGACTGCTTCTGACATCGAATAGAACAAAGTATCTCAGTTTCCCACCACAAGATATCTACTATTGATATCATTATTTCGTGGATATTTTGAACAACAACAATATCCCGCTGTTCTACTGGATCAAGCGCGCAAACACTGCTCTAGTCATTTAAATGCCTTGTTTTTTTCAATTATTAATTAAATATCGAAATATGGTTCATCTAATTTTTAAGAAGTTAGTGATAGATGAGTATGACTTGAAAACCGAGCCTGCAAAATTTCCTGGCTCCAGGTCAGTGATTTCTAATTTTTTTTTTGTTAGTATGAGTTAAGCAACAGGTTTGATCGGTACAATTTCAGTATCAGTTCTTCTCATTATATTTTATTCGAGTGGTGCATTATTTTTCAATTCATCAATTTCATTTACAATCCAATTGGGTTTCAAAAACAGTGAAGGTGTGATATTTTATCATCTTTCTCATAATACCATTCTATAGGGAATGAAAAAATACACTGACGTAGGGTAAGGATATTTTATGTTTCATTTATACAAATCCTTCCCTGACTCTGAAATAGTGGGATGCTAAAATAGCCAACACGAAGAATATGAAAAAATAAAAAAACGTACATCTTGAATTGAAAATAATCACAATATTCATTCAGTTGTTCGTATCCTTAAATTCTTTCATTTGAAAAAATTGTCTTTTTCATCAAAATCATACCGAATTCCATATTTCTTTTTTATAGTTCTTGCTACCGAGTATTTAAAAAAAACTCAAATAAAAATTTTGAAACTTGTTGACGAGAAATTTTTCATTACGAAACTCGTGTAGAATTATTATTTGGGCAATAACTACCATTATTGTTCTGGCTAACAATAGAAGATGTCTATGGAAATGTTCGCAGCAAGAATATAAGACATGGTTTATGTCTAAACAATACATTTTCAAAGTTGTTTGTCTTATGAGATCTGATCTCCACCATGCGAATCACCTTCTTGGAAGGATACAATAAGTTGAAGGTTTGAAATTATCATAATGAAATGAAAGGTTTGCAATAACTCTGCAGTTTCTTGAAATTGGATTATTCGAAGAATATTTGGGAATCCATGAAGAAGGAGTTCAATTTTCTTCAGAATTTATTCGAAATATCAAACTTGTAAAAAATGTGAAACACAATTCCCCAGCGCTATTTTTCTGACAACTGTCGAACTGAACTGTGAAAAAATTTTGATACAAAATTTGAATATATTGATGAAATCAGTCCATACAGTGTGTCCATACAGTGTGTAACGTGACAATTAACCTTTCTAGATAATGAGCGTGAGACTCATCTACTAATTCTCTCAAGGGGGGCTGAATTATACTAGCAACAAAACTCCCCTCTGTTTTTGTCAAATATATTGTTAGAAATTAAACAAATTCGTAATCGTTTTCATTTAATAATTCCAATATGGAATGAAAATAAAAATGAATAAAAATCAGCGGCCTTGTATCTCTGAGCTGGGACGTATGCTCTCTGTTCCGTTTCTTTGGGAACTGCCTTAATCAGTCTTAAGGCAATAAACATCTCCAGTGTTTATTTACATTAGCATTCTTTCTAAGGGTCCCGGACCAGCGGCGGCTTAGGCAATTTTTCTTCATATTTCTAAAAATATTTAACTACAAATGTGTTATCAAAAAATATACAATATACAAACACACTAATCTCTACATAAACAATGATAAGTTGACAGCTCCCTCCTGGATCCTAGATAGAGCAAGGCGATTTCACTTGGAAAGTACAACCTGCCAGATAGTTCATAAAAAGTGGATGATTTCCAAGCAAACTTTCCACAGCATCCAGATTTTGATTTAATACACGTAATCCTCATCCAAATTGACGAAAGTTATCTTTTGTGAACAAAGTTATGCTCCAAGGTTTAGCCGTGTCTTGGCTTGGGACCTGGATATTGATTGAACCAGGGGTTGGATGTACATTGATTTCAAGGTAAGATGTACTCTGGTCCGGTGGTAGGATGGATACTTCAATCCCGGAGTAGGATACGTCTTGATCCCGGACAAGGAGCTATATCAAAATGAATAAGAGAAAGTTAGAAATTACATAGGCAATCTAATAAGGCTCCTTCTCAATCTCTTTAAGATAAATACCAATAGAATGGTTATGAAATTATATTACACTATCAAATTGAAACGAGAAGGAATCTTGTTCTGGGACTATAGATGTACGAGGGTTGCCTTTTATATTTTGGGATTGGATAACTCTATTGTTGTAATCTGCCAACTGACACCTCTATCACTTGACATTTTTGCTGTTATACGTAGTCAGAAGGTTTTGACATACGACACTATTTGTGTTCTGCACAGTAACTCGAAAGATTCATCTAGCCCAAAAAGTGGAATTAAATCGTGAACATTTTCGTGCGATTATTTTTTACAATTTTCGATGTGGATTAACTCAACAAAAATGCATCGATGAATATAATTTATTATTTGGTGATGAAGCTCTATCAAGGAATAACGTTTATCGATGTGTCGCATAGCTTGATGTCCAGGGCAAGGAAAGAAATTTTCTAGCTTTCTGTATGAGGCCACCATTCACTGTTGGGTATAAAATTAACATTGCTGTGCCTCAGGTGGCGTAATGACTCAGTAACAAAGCCTACACAGAACAAACTGCTTAAACTAACTCGCACAAGCTTGAATTAGCTTCTGAGGGGTGTACATTGATATATGTTTACCTAGGTAAGCTAGTATAAACCTAATCATAAACATATAAACAATTCAACCTAGGTTGTAGTTCACTCCGAGTCGAATTTTGTGAAGGTCGTCCAAACACCGTCATTGTTCAGAAAACCATTGATGCTGTGTGCCAACTGATACTGAAAGATCGTCCTGTTACCTATCGTGAGATTGAGCCAACCTCAGGCATTAGTGGGACCCGCTTACATTCAATATTGCATGAACATTTGACAGTTAAAAAAAGACGGGTTGCACTCCGGGAGTGCCGGCAGAAGTGAAAACTTGAATATTAACGTTGTGCATTTTTGATATTTTGGAATGGTTAGAGAATAATTTTGTATGAATTGCTTTCATTATCAGTATAAAAGTGCTATTATTTATGTGGTGGAATACAATATTCATTTATTGCGCTATCGTACACAAAAATGACAATAGGTTTGTTCGGGTGGCAGTTCCCAGTTGTACTGGGGTCACAGAGAACCAGGTTCTGTAACTCTTGGAATCGTCGCAAGTTGTTCTATGACACGAACGGGTGAGAACAGGTGGGAACAGATAATTTCAAAACGATTTCGTTAAGTGCATAGATAAGTGAAAGTAAGGTTATGTTGTACATCATGGACATTGAACTCTAAATACCATATAGGTATTCATATAGAGTTCAATGATCATGGATCATATCATGGATAGTGTTAAAAAGATATTGAATAAGTTATTGTGTTATTAATACGGTGGAAATACTTTAGAAATTACAAATATTAAAATTGAACTTTTTTTTTGTCATAAATAAATGAACATAAACATATCCATATAAATAACTGTAAATATAATTTATATGTAATGAAATATTTAAAGAAATGATTTAATTTAATTATAATTTGAAATTTCAATACATGTAGTAGTGGTCATCAGTGGAGAAATTATTTTTGTTAGTTCATATCTGGATAAACTGTGAATTTTTCTGTTATTTCATTATAATTTTGGTGTAAACTGTGTACAGAAAATTTTATATAATAGAATTAGGTAATTGTATATGGAACTGGTGGCATTTGGGAAATAAATAAAAATATTTTCTAACAATTTTCATAGCTTTGTAATTATTTTTTAGATAAGAATTGTTTTAACAAGTCGTTGTGTTCTTGAAAGAGGTCATTCCTCCGTTTCCTTCCTAAATTTTCAATACATTTTGAGTGGTTAAAAAATAAAGATACTACAATCACGAAATAACAAAAATAAATATATAGTATATAAATACGAATTATCGTATATATAAATAATATAAAATAATTATCTTACATACTTTGATCAACAATTATGCAATTGTTTTTTTATTCATCTATTGCAAATGATCCTTCCTCTTCTTTGAGATAACAAAAATTTTGAGAAGCTATTATAACTAATTGATTAAAAATGTATACTCCCACAACATCAAATATACTCAAAAACAGCTATGCGAATATCCTAGTCACCAAATATATAACTTAATTGCTAATTAGAACTACTGAAAATTTGAATCACCGATGATTTGAATTTACAGCTTCTTCTGTTGTACCTTGTACCATCTCTAGATCAGGAACCGTAAGAACGTAAGAACAGTAACGAACAGTTCCGAAATCAAGTGTTCCGACCACACGAACGACAAGGAACTCCTGATCCGTCCCAGACGAACGGGTGCGAACCACAAATTACCAAAAATTACAGTTCCGAACTGCCACGCGAACAAACCTAATATATATTACATTAACATACACAAACATTCGCACAAGCGCCCTGCACCGCTTAAACGAAACAGCACACGCAGGCACGGTAGAAAGAGTGGGGGATATTATTCCCTCTCCTACTCCTCGATCTACGCTTTTTCGATCAGCATCACGTGACCCTGACGCGAGTTTGGATGTTTTTACCCATACAAGAGAGTGCTCAGCGCCGCTAAAGAAGTTTTCACTTCAAAAATTGTTCGCTGTGCTTCCCAAACAATTTGACCATCGCCCAAAAAAAAGCTCGTGTCGATTAGTCGGCAGAAATGCTCCAAATATTTGATAGCGGTGTATCGAAGCGCGTCTATGATATCGCGACAGGTAATTGAAAGTGGATTTACGCGTGGATTTTTCAAGATCAGCCAAATCCAACAAAAGTTGTTCGCGCACCATGCACTACCAAGCAAATGGTCGTTTTTTCCGGAAAAACTGGACATGTTGCAATCGTACCACTAGGACAACGCAGAACAGTCAATTCTGAGTGGTACAATACCGTTTGTTTGCCCGTTGTCTTCCAAGAAATCAATAAAACCTACCGTCGAAACGAATCACCCTTCTCCACTACAACTGCATTTTGAGCACTAAAAACATCGATTTGATGAGTCATTTGCCGTATAGTCCTGACTTGGCATCGAATGACTTCTTTTTATTCCTGTACGTAAAAAATAAAATAAGAGGTCAACGAATCTCGACACCAAAGGAAGAGGTTGATGCGTTCAGAATACATGTATTGGTGACTCTTCAATGAGAGTGGCAAAAGTGCTTCGACAATTGGTTCAAACGCATGCGAATGTGTATAGACCTTATATGGAATATTTTAAAAAACAATCAAGTGATTTTTCGATGAATGATATTTATTTATGTTCTCTAATACCGAAATATAAAAGGCAACACTCGTAAAGGCAAAGATAAAACACGTGCCTTCAATGTCAATGTGCCAAAAACTAAATTTTCCTTCCTGGGAAAATTCAAAAACAAAATATATTTACTCACCAAAAACAATTTTGCGTTTCTCGCAAATCCTTGACTCACAATAGTCAAGATTAGAGATGGATTGCGATATTTTCACTGGAAGATAAAACGGTTTCACATTTCGGTTTCTGACAACTAAACAAAAAATTCAACCTGACAGTTCCAGGGCTAGGTTCGCGGAACATAGAAATAAGGACAGAGTGTGCTAAGATGTCTAAAACACTGGTGTGTGCACTTGTCAAATTTTGAATGGAAACGTCATTTTACTTTTTGGGACATGGCGACTGTTTAGTTTTATACTCACATCACTCATTGCCACAAGGCAATTCATTCATAAATTTACATCGCAAACGCTTGACATTTGTTGAAATTTCAAATCAAATTAACTTCAAATATGGAATAAATTTATTTTATTCCCCTGAAAAATTAACTAGACAAAAAGAGGGCTTCTCAGAAATTCCCAATGGATTTCACCGATTAACTGGCTGTTAAATAAATATTCTTGTGATGCGAGTTCTGATCACGTAATGCTTTCAATTAGTATTGTTATCCATATTTTTCTAATACCTTGAAGTATGATTTTTTTCACTAATAGATGGTCTCTTGCTCAAACATAAATGTTTTCAGTATTATTTTATAAAGATTTTACAAGCCTGATTTATGGTAAGTTGATGCTCATTTATGTATGTGTTTTATTAATTTCTGATCTGATCATTTTGGCTAAGCAGGAAAAGGTTTGTAAAATCAGTAGGAATGTTTACTATTGGGCTTGGGAAGGAATGATATGGGAGGTCCGGTTCAAAGTAGTTACTACAGGATGGCATGGGTGATTTGGGAGCTCTCTTTCTGTAATGATGAAAAAATATGTATTCTAATCCTCAAAAAGTTTTAATTCACCATATAAAATAAATAATTTCAATATATATATATTCTTTTGAACTTTTGGCTCACAATATTTGGTTAGCAAACAATAAAGCATATAGAGCAGGGGTTAGTGACGGGGTGCCATACAATTCGGCCTACGGAAAAAACCACATTAAAAAAAAGCCTGACTCCCGCCTAAGTGTGAATTTGCAAAAATAAGCTGAAATATAATTGAGGGACTTCATTCTTCAAGAGTGGTCTTCTATTGATGAACACAGAGGCTTCTTCAAGTTGTCCACAGTGAATCTGGAAATGAAAAGTCAAAAGCAGAAAAAAAGGTCATTTCTACTCACCTTTGGCACACTAAAAGTTCGTGAATTTTCATCCGCAGCACTAGGCTGTCCACATAAAATACAAAAACGCATTATATAAAATAAATAATCACTTTTCACACATTTTTATACAAAAATTCCGAATAACGCAATAAATAATTTATTCTAATCAGAAACTGACATTCAAATAGATTTGAGTAGCGCTACCTGGCGGAGATAAAATGAAAGAATCCCCATGTCGCCAAACCTGTAAGTCAAAATCGGAGGAGTGCACACACTAGTATTTTAGACATCTTAGAGTGTGCTATATCACTCTGTAGGTCAAGGCATTTCAATTGCAAGTTACGCGCGCACGTCTAGTATGCCAGTGGCGTGCAGATCGTTGCAAGTGTGATACTAAAACAATCGACAAAATGAACTAACAATCTCATTTCTCAAATTAACAGTAACTTTTTGTGGAACTGAGTATATTTTTTGATCAACTTTTACATTTATATTCACTTGGGTTTGGGTCACATCCCAAAGATTGCTTGTATTTCCTTTGTGGCGATACTTTGGTATTCCTCCATTACTAGAGATTCTAGCGTTAAAGCCATAAATTGGTCGTTCGCACCTGCTGTGAGCCCCTGTGTTATAGTTAAACCCCTTCTCTCATTTTTTTCCCTTGCCTAGGTTTCATAGTTGCCTTGCCTCGAAGAAGCCAATAAGCAGAAACACGTGTCGGCAAGTACCTACCAGCAATTATTATTTGTGCTTCTATATCTTTCTTCTGAAATGTTCAAGAATACTTCAGTTTTCTTCAGTTTTGTTCGGTGCTGGAGTTGTCTTCTCGTGAAAACCAACCAAAAGTAGGTACATCAACCTCATCAAAACCATCAACAAGGCCTATATATATAACATAAGGACCTATTGGGGAAACCACGGTGAAAAATATCTCTGAGTTAACTACCTCATGAGTGGCGAGGAAACTTATGCCTATTATGACGCTTAAAATTTTTAAAAGGCTATATCCCAGAAATGGTGGTTCCATGGAACAAAAATATGAATCCATTTTTTTCTATGAAATTTAATAAGCTACAATTTTTTGTATGTTTTGGGCTAAAACTAACCGCTTGACTGAAAATCGCGAAAATATTTTTTGTTTCAGAGATGTTCGAGCTTTGTCCTCAAATAAAATTTTTTCAGGTACTTGCAAGTTTTGGAACTTTTGAATATTATTTTTATCATGTTTCAAATAAATGACAGCATTTCCAGCTTGTTGTAATTTGACTTCACTCCTTTATTTTGAGCTGGGGATTTGAGGATAGGATTATCAACAACTCAAAATAACTGACAAGAACTCGGAAAAATTCCGAGTGAGCCGAATTTTTGTATACACCTTTATTATTTATTTATATTTTGAAAATGTAAAAAATCAACATTGATATCGTGCCGCCTAAAAAAGTTATAAAAGTATCAGTTTTTCGCAAATATCTCACGATCTATGGCTCAGTGGTCAATGAAGGTCATTATGAAAATTGTTTGTCGTGAAATTGTCTACAGAAAATGTCCCGTTCATTTTTATGTTTAATTAACCGTTTTTGGAGTAGAGCGTCGAGAAAGCGACTATAATATAACGATATACTCGTTTCCTCATCACTTTCGAGATAGAATGCAGGGTAGGTGCTAGTAAGAAATGCGTCCCAGCATTGACAATGACATCTCGAGAGCCATTTTCTTGTTGAAATATTTCTGCAGAAAATGTTGAGTCGGGTCTTTTACAAACATCTTTATGATTTTCAATTTTCGTTTTCCACAGAGTGCTAAAGTTGATTCACATCTGGTCATGGCATGTAGAAATAGAATATTTTTCTTGCAATGTGGATATTTGTTGAGGCTATCAGTAGAGTATATTTATGTTTCAACATTGTTTTTTCCTGGTTTGAAAAAGAGTAGGTTGATCAAGTATTTGACTATTAAAACATCAGCATCATCACGTGATTGTCTTGTAGCAATACCAACTCCATTGAATTTCTTAATTCGCATTTCAATTAATTTTTTTTTTGTTGAATGGATTAGATAAGAATATTTCTTGACTAATAGTGGGATTTAAATTTATATATTTATGAATGACAATATGGCGTGTATCATAAATAATACACAAAAGGTTTCAGTGGCAAATGTGGATGCAGAAACATTGGATTAAGATGTTAAGTTTGTGGGCATTGCCGTGGCCAGTCATGTGCATAAACGCAGAGACAGCCCATGATGTTAATTTAAATATATGAATGAGTTCACTCGACGTTTTGTCAGCAACTGTTGATGACACAGAAACTGAAGATATCGAAAACTATTAAGTTTATTTTTCTGTATTCAAATGGAAAATTGTCCATTCGTAATTGAAAAAACCTGTCATTACATATTATGAATTATGCCTACGGGGGAAACCATCTGAAAAAACGCGCCCTGCATTCTACCTCGAAGATGGTGAGGAAACGAGTGCATCCTTATAATATAGTCGCTTCCTCGGCTCCAAAAACGGAGTGGTTAATTCAACAGGAAAATGAACGAGACTTTTTTTGTAGACAGTTTCACGACAAACAATTTTTATGATCTCCTTTATTGACCTCTGAGCAATAGATGGCGTGATTTTTGCGAAAAACTGATTTTCGTGACTTTTGACCATTATAACTTTTTAGCCGGCATCGTGTCGATTTTTCACATCTTCATTTCAACGCAGTATATATATATTCTTTTGAACTTTTGGCTGACAATATATATATATATATAATTACATGAGTACGACCCTGTATTCTAAGATAGATACATTGTAGCATCTCCGTATTAATCTTCATATGCCCATGTACAATTTTGCTTACTATACATATTGTCTATCCTTGACACGCGACGCTCCTCCACAATACAGTTATTGTTTGTTGTTTTGATAAATAGGAGAGACGTCCAACCTGAGGGAGAGATTAGAATTGTTCTTCACTTAGCTTACTTGTAGACGCATGGTCATATTTCAAGTAGTGTTTCCAAATAAAGTAAAATTTTTTAAAAAGCGTTTTCCTCAACAAAATATTTAATTATATATATATAGATATATCATAACAAAATTTCAACGCAGTAATGAAGGTGTATACAAAAATTCAGCTCACTAGGAATTTTTCCGCAGATTAGGGTTTAAATATCTAAAATGTCTGGACTATAAACTGCATTACGATTGTCTGACAGAAATTCTAACGAAAGCTGGAAAATTTAGCACCAATAAAGAATACTTATTAAGATCCAGTAGTGATAAATGTGATTTTCCAAACCAACTCCAATTTTCGGTGGTATAAGTAAATTACTTATTATTCTACATCTCTTTTGAAAGAAACCATATCATTCTTGATAAAAAGAAACTGATAAATTCCTGTTGGTAATTCCACATGGCTGTGGATCTTCAAACCAAAAGGATAGTTCAGTTTACTGAATAAATCATTATCCTATTCATATGGCTGAGATATATCATAACATAACAAAATGAACAATATGTCACAAATAATTCAAATATCAAATATTCACAATAACTGACAAGAATGTCTGAAATGCTTCAAAAAGCGGCACCTGTGAGAAAAGTTAACGAAACTTTTTAATAATATTCCCGAGATCTGAAATCAAAATTTATTCAGTGCTCTCACCATGATTTTTCACATCTTATAGGTATCCATCTTGCAAAAAAATCATTCATCAAATGCTACAAAAGAATATTGTCATATTATCACATGCTTACTGAATCATAATCAAATTGACCTTTTATTTCATTTAGTAGGAATGAGCTCGCAATGCATGAAAAATCACAATGAACAAACTATTCGTTAGATATAACGAATTTGTTCGATAATGAAAGAAGTACCGCAACGAAATCGACACAGAAAACAAGTTCATAATGATCAATTATTTCTTCACTTTGTGAATGATATCGGTGGTAGTTTTTCACACACAAATCAATTGCTATATCGTTGATCTTTTGAGGGGATCCGGTCCACTTTCTATTATGTTCTGAATACAAAAGAAATCTGTGCAAATTGGCTTATTTGTGAGGCGGGCCTGGGTGGGATGATATTTTACTCGTTATTCGTTTTGTTGGCTATAAGGGGAACCCCGATGTTAGATGTGAGGAATATAGGGGAATCGCATGATGAACACAATAAAGATAGATAAGCAAAAATAATTAGGAATCAAAATTTATTATGAATTTGAACCTCCTTCCGCTTGATCATGACTAAACAGAAGCGATTGTTTCAGCAAATTTTTGTAATTTAGCTACATCTAGTGGAAAATTTAAGGATTCCCACCTGTAACAAAAATTACCCTTGAATGAAGAGTGTTACAGATTTCTCATTTTGAAGATGGACTTGAAAACCCAATATCCCGGTCATAGATAAATAAAAGTATATAGATCGGCAACTCTAGCAGATTTTTGTGAATGCGCAAATGAACGCGACACTAGCGGTTGATGCTGTAGTGAAGCGAACTAAAAAGGCAGGGGAGGTAGAAATTGTGGTGGGGAAAAGAGGGTATTGGCGGGCTATTCGAAATTGAGAAATTTTAATCGCATTTTTCGCCGAAATTGGACTGATAGAAACCAAGTCATTTCAAACCTGATTTGAATCAAGTTGGAAATGAAAGAGTTTCTATCAATTCAAATTCAGAGAAAATGCAATTAAAATTAGATTTTATCGTGAAAAACAGACAAATTAAAGCTATATTCTGAATTTTATTAACATTAGCGTAATTTTTGGGCTTACAATCAATTACAATGCTATTATAGCAAAATAAATTGAAAATATGGATAAAACACAATTAATTCAAAACACAGCGAACGTTATCAATACCAAAAAATTATGTGTGATATTTTCATTAAGACATGGTTATATTACAATTAATAAGATGAGAAAAATAATTTGGCATCTACAAACATACTAGAAAAATTCATTTAACAAAATAATTATGTTTTCTTAATTAATCGAACAAACTTTCAAGGATATGATAAAGAGACCAAAAACCTGGTACATGAGACACTGTTAATAATCAATTTTACCTCAGAGAATTAGAATTGTGAAGAATTCACATATAAATAAGGAAAAAATTAAATCAACGAAAACAAATATTGGTAGGCCTGAGATCATACAATACGATTACAGCAAATAAATCTGAAAATATGGATAATACACAATTGTTTCATAACACAGTGAATGTTATCGATTCCAAAAATAATGTGTTATACTTTCATTAAGACATGGTTACATTACAATTAATAAAATATGAAAAATAATTTGGCATCTACAAACATACTAGAAAAAATTCCTTTAACAAAATCATTATGTTTTCTTAATTAATCGAACAAACTTTCAAGGATATGATAAAGAGACCAAAAACCTGGTACATGAAACACTAATTGTTAATAATCAATTTTACCTCAAAGAATTAGAATTGTGAAGAATTCACATATAAATAAGGAAAAAATTATATCAACGAAAACAAATATTGGTAGGCCTGAGATCATACAATACGATTACAGCAAATAAATCTGAAAATATGGATAATACACAATTATTTCATAACACAGTGAATGTTATCGATTCCAAAAATAATGTGTTATACTTTCATTAAGACATGGTTACATTACAATTAATAAAATATGAAAAATAATTTGGCATCTACAAACATACTAGAAAAAATTCCTTTAACAAAATCATTATGTTTTCTTAATTAATCGAACAAACTTTCAAGGATCTGGTAAAGAGACCAATAACCTGGTACATGAAACACTAATTGTTAATAATTAACCTCAAAGAATTGTGAAGAATTCACATACAAATAAGGAAAAAAATAAATCAATGAAAACAAATTTTGGTAGGCCTAAGATCATCAAAACTTTTCATTTTTTGACAAATACTTTTATGTTTTTCATATTTTTTACTAGCTATACGTTTGATGGGATCTTGAGACTTGCCCAAAATTTGTTTTCCTGTGAGAATATTACAGACATTTTTATCCATATTAGCATATAAAATTTAACAAAAAAATTCAGAAAAATGTCTATAATATTGTGCTGATTCGACTACCATCTCATAGTCTACATAAAAAAGTTAAAATAGTGCATTTCTTGGACATGCTAAAGTAGATCTTAAATGTAACAAGTATTATGTAAAACTCACTTGGTGATGCTTCTTCCATATAAGATACCCTAGGTTTCAATATTTGTTCAGTGGCTTCTGAAAAGAGTTGACTTATGAAATATAGTGTACGTTTCACGATTCCATGTTAATTCATCTATAAAAGATTCTCAAATAATGTCTGTTTATAATATAGCCAAGAAAGACTTTTATGTATGAAAATTGCAATTAATGAAACAAGAAACAAACCTGAGTTTCCATCAGCAAGATTTAGAAATAATGAGGGTTCAGCATCTACTTTAAGGATACTTCCTGCTTTGTTAATAGCAGGAATATAATCGTCAGGCGTAAAATGCTTATCACAAACCCTGTAATTGTCATAAAGTTCTCTTGAAGATTTTGCCTCCAAGTCTTCTCTCCCAATTTTTGTTAACCATCTCCAATACCTAAAAAGTTTTAAATATAAATATACGAGGATAAATAAATAATTCGTAATCATTTGTTACACTCACCTCTCTACTTTGTGGAAATCTACGGAAATTGTATCCGCGCATTTGACCATATTTGGTTGAACATCTTTTAACACAACAATTGAAACCCATTTTAAAATTCACGATTCGATACTGAAAGTCCAAAAGATTCACTCTATAATATCGCCAAAGCCAGAAAGAACGGAAATTTGAGAGAGTCCGTATTTATAGCCATGCGACGAATTATTAAAAATGACTTTTATTGTCCATGCTCTCTTCTTGTCCGCCATTACGGTAGAAAACCAGAAATTCCTAGTGGATAAATTTTCATTATATTTTCTGAGTCGATCCAGATTGACAATGTGTAGTGAACAATTGACCAAAATAAGCCCAAAACATACAGTCGTTTTGAAGTCCACCCCTGAGATTCAACTATTTAGTGGATAAAGAAAATGAGTGAATTGTGTTTTTAAAATTTAAGAATACAACTAATGAAGAGCAGAAACAGAATGAAACAGAAATGGTCAGAAGGTTTGCGTCACAAGCATAGTGAGTAGATGAAATAACTAATAACAAATCAATAAAATATCAATCAATGAAATAAATTCTAAATAAAAGTGGTTTGAATGATGGAAACAACATATTACATATAAAATAACAAACTGAGAATGTTAAAATATAGAACGATAAATATACAAAATAATGAGTGTAATGTATGAACAAAAATATCTGTAGTTATAAAATAATAAGAGAAGTCTGAATAAATGGCATAGCATTCACAGGATACATTTTGAACATGAATACTTTGATCAGCATACTGTTCGTAAAACACACTGTGTCCGTAAAGTATGGAACAAATTCACCTTTAGCTAAACAGGCTATTTTGAAAAATAATCCTGAAACACGTCGATTTTTATTTCAATTTACCGTATTTTAAAATAATAATCAAATATACAGGGTGAATTACTTTCGAGTAATGATGTCACCGTCATTTGTTCCAAATGAAACACCCCCATTTTGTGTCCAGCTGATTCCATACACCATTACATGTTGATTTGAATTGGTACAGGGTCGACAAAAATACAATATGATAATACTAATATAATTGATGGAATAACTGACAAACCTTGCTGTATTTGATATTAACCCAAACGGTGTACAAATTACTTTTATTGATCAAAAAATGTAACTAACTACAGGGTGTTTCATATAAATCAATTGCTGCTAGACAATAAGTATTTTTGATAATACTGTTGATTTGACTAATAAAGAATGTTAGGCGTTACTTAATGAGAACAAATGAAACGATTGTATTTTTGTTCACCCTATATCATTTGGAATGAAAGATACATTTTTGGAATAGCCAGCTAGAAATGAAAACAACATTTAAAAAATATGTCGGTGACGTCATTTCTCGAAAGTAATTCAATATGTATATCAAATTATTATTTTAAAGTACGTTAAATTAAATAAAAAGTTGAAATGCTTCAGGATTAAGGATAAAATTGTCTGTTAAGCTGAAAATCAAAATGGTCCATTACACAGACACAGTGTTTATACTCCGGGAGCTAATATATCCTGGTTATACAAGTTGCGGATTAAATTTGTCAAAAAAGTTTTTGAGAGTTTTCCCAAATATACCCAAATATTTGTTAATTTACGAATATTATCAATTATAGCAGCTAAAGTCGATTCTGTCTGTTGGTTTGTGCTCTCTGTTTCCCAAACGGAATAATACAGAGAACTGAAATGTTTGAGTTGAGTTGAAAATTTAAATATATAATTTTGAAAAAATTGGAAAACAAAGAATTCTTTTTATTGATGTCTTTGAATTAAACTATGTTCATTGTGCAACTTGGTGAGGCTCATAAGTTCATATTTGGATATGAATCATATCTCTTGTCTCATCATCTATTGAGGGATACTTGTTAAATTAAACGAAAACAAACAAATATTTCAAAGATATGATTTTTTAGAGCTTGTATAATTATTCGCAGGTAGTTGGACAATAACATCAAAGCCATCTCATTTGACGCAGAGCCCGCTAAATTTTTATTCTCATCTTATGCCCCCAAAAAAAATAAAAAGGTCATGATTACGCATCATAATCATGTGACAAATTTTTATTTTCTCCGAAAAAAAAATGTTTGGTTACAGAATCATAAAACAAGTCAATTTTGTTTCACTTTCACCAAATTTTATGCCTTTTTGACGGATTTTTGTTTCACCCTCTACCATCCTCATCAACCCTCTGAATTTTTGAATAGGGAAAGTGGGTCATGTGGTTCTTTTTTGGCAAGGTCTTCGTATCCTCCCTATGAGCATGCAGAAATTTTCAAGAACTTTTTTTTTAAAGTAGTTCAAAGATGTTTTCAGTATGTTCACTTTACCATGGCTCAATTTGAGACGTTGGTATTTGATGGAATTTGTCATCGAATGAAAATCGTTCATTACAGTTATGTATAACTTTCCACACTTACGAACCCTTTAATGGAGAAAAAATATTGAGTGACATTGGAAATTTCTTTCGGCATTCAAGTACCACCCGGATATTCATTGTGCGTTAAATTAAATGTTCAAAATGACCACCATCGTTATGGATGCAATAATCAAACTGAAAACCTCTTTGAACTAATTGATGAGAAAATTTATTTGAGAGTTCTTCATGCCTGCAAAGAATATACAAAGACGTTGCCTGAAAACTAGTACATAACCCACTCTTCCTATTAAAAAAAATTGGGAGGGTTGATGAGGCTGGCAGAGGGTGCAACAAAAATGCTTCAAGAATGCATAATATAATATTTGGTGGAAATTGAACAGAATTGTCCTGTTTTGGGATTTTGTTGCCAAATATTTGTTCTTTAAAAAGAGTAATTGGTTCTATAATTTGACCGCACTGTATTCGACAAATGGTTAACCTAATCAACGATGAAATAATCAGTTGAAAAACTCAATGTTCGCCTAACTCTTTTGAATATTGATTTATGATGATAATGATGAATCGAAAATAAATTTTCAGCTAATCGCTCAGACAACTGGAATAAATGATTTCGAATAACTGAGAACCAAAATTAGGGCATATTCTGTTTTTGAAGATCATAATTCTCTCTGGATCATGAAAAAAAAATTTCTTGAGAATATGGAAGATCTCTTTATTTTCTAACAAATTGCTTATGAAAGCATGTCCTATGCTGATAAAAAATAGATTCATTAATGGATTTCATAAATATATCTAATGGGTTCCATGAAATTGCAAATTCAAAGGTACTACGGAGAGCTTTTATCACATTATTTGTTCCAATGGAGAACTGGAAATCTATGATAGTTCATTATAATAATAACTTTTTGAGGAAGTCAGTTGTTTAATTTATAGGATTTCGAATTTTCAGAAGATAGGGAACCAACCCTATTTTAGAATTAACGAAACTACACTTGATGTCATAAAAAGTAATTGTCAGAACAGTGATGCAGAAATCTATTTTCAAAGTTCAAAAAATTATAAATAATGGGTTTCAGCTGTTTCAAACTTATCTTCCGTATCCTTTCATTTAATTAAATATCTAATTGAACATTTTTCATCGTATTCTGTTAATAAACACTTTTTAACAAATTCTGCAGAAAAATTTTGCTAGAGATGATTATGAATCTAGAAGGCTCATTTTTTCTGTACCTTCATCTCTAATATTGTCGTCATCGATCATTTTGACTAGGTTATGAATAGGCATTGTCGAATCAATATTGAAAATTTTAGATTATTGAAATAACAACTCATCTTACAATATGATGAGGATTTCCTTTGATATCAGCTTCTTTCATATTGGATTGGTATTATTCCTTGATATAGCTTCTTATTTATTTACTCTGTATGCCACACTCTTTTAGTTGAACCATTGAATATGAATATACTCAATGGTTGTATTTTGGACGTAGAAGGTTTCATAATTTCGATTTTCGACACAATAATATGAAAGATCAAGTTTAGAACCTTCTCTAAGGTTTCTTATTCTATTTACGAATTGGTTATATTTATTCTCAAATAATAACTCGCATTTGGCCACTAAAATCAGTGAAATTAAATTAATTCGGTTTCAAGCCTTGCCACTCTTCTATCATATGATTGGTATAGATAAAATTAATTCAGTTATACATTGATATTATTTCCAACCTTTATAGGGGTTGAGTTTCACTACTACTATAATTTTAATCATTGATTCGTGACATCGAAGAAATTACTTTTTTCCATTCCATTTTACGAATGTACTATGTAAAAAAAAACAGGGCGTTGAAATGCTACTTTGATGTGTTGAATTCTTGGTATGACATTCAATTCGTAACATCTGTTTCGGAAAATTTCACCTGATGTAACTAGACTATGGCGACACATGTCATAAGACTTGTTGAAATTATTGTATAGGCCGGGTTTTATAAACATTTATAGGTTGATCGAGTACTTGATGAAGCGTTTTTATGCACGAAATTCTATTAATTCAGAATGCCACTGATCAATTCGACAATTTCAATGAAGCTTTCTATGAATCGTTCAAAAACTATCTCCATGATACTCACTAATAGTCCCCTTTATACCGTTCTACCAGCGTGGAGTAAAGCAGTTACGGCTGTTTTATAGGGCTAAAAGAAGATCCAGGAGTGCAGTGTGCCAACACGCCTTATCCGCCAATTGTCACCTCAGAGAAATCCTAAAACTTATATTTTATAATTGGAGTGGGGCTGGTGTTCTGAAAACTCAGATTCGATGACACTGAAACGAAGGATCATCCATGAACGTACCGACACGAACCAAGCATTTTAACCACCTCGGTCACGAAGCCCACTCAAAACAAGTATAATTGTTATATAGTGATGGGTAAATTTAAGAAACCAAGTGAATATCTCTGGAATTATTACAGATATCAAAATGAAATTTGGAAGATGGAAACTGCAGTAATGGCCTATTTATTTCCATATTTTCAAGCAATTTTGAACTCCCAGTCTTACCAAAAGTAATGTCAATTATAAAATCTGCAATGGAACACCCTGTTTATTATTTGAGTTTTTGATGAAATATTTAATTGCGAGTACAAAATTATCGGGTTCGATATTTTTTATTTCAATACCTACCAAGATATTAACAGAAAAATATGTAAAGAAAGTGAAAATACTCATTAAAGAAATAAATAATCATAGTTATCAACTAGAACTGAGTGCTTTTCGAACTTAACTAAACTTAATATAATATATGTTCAAACAGCATCGTTTACTACTTCACATTGAGCAAGTAGGTTTGTAAATTCTCTAATAACATTAGATATTACTTCTGGTGGTATTCTTTGTATCTCGTGAGTTATTCGTAAAGCTAATTCTTGCAAATTATATTGTCAATCAACCTCAGGCTTTAAATAACCCCACAGAAAATAGTCCAGTGGCTTGGAGTCGGGACTTCGTGCTGGCCATTCATAAGTACCCCTTTTTCTATTCCATCTGTGATAACATGTCCTATCTAAATAATTTCGAACAATGAAAACGTAATGGGGTTGTGCCTCATCCTGCAAAAATAAGATATTTCTTGCTAATTGTCCTATTACCTCCAATGCCGGAATAACTTTTGTCTCTAACAGCTCTAAATACCCATCTCCGGTTGAAGTTTTTTGTAGGAAAAAGGGTCCCACGATTCTGTTGTTATAAATGCCGGCCCAAACTTTCAATGTTGTGTATGAGACTCTTGAACCAATGAGGATTAGTTTGTGACCAGTAGCGGTAGTTCGGTCGCTCAATTACACCGTTCAAACACAATGAAGTTTCGTCTGAAAACACCACATTTCTTATAAAATTATTATCACGGTTGCAAATATCCATCATCATCTCACAAAATTGTAAACGTCTGTCGAAATCGTCTTCGGACAGTTCTTAAATGAAGTGAATTTTGTATGAATGATATTTTTTTCAATTCCAAGCATATTGGCGAGGTCGGTAGTGGATAAGTGAGGATTTTCTTTCGAAGATATAGCAACATTTTGAGGTACACCTTCATTATTTGCACTTTTTGACCGTCCACTTTTTGGTACCTAACTAACAGTCCCACTTGTATCGTACTTTCGCAAAGTTTTTGTCACTACTGCATGGGATATTTGTGTATTTGGATGAACCATTATAAAAACGTCACAAACTTCTTGATGCGTCCTTTTCCTCTGCCTATACCCAATCATCATTAATATTTCTACCTTTTTCTACCTCTTAATACTGCCAGTTTATGATTAAATTGAAATGATATAATCTTTCACGTCCACATTCAAACTCCAATAACTTATTTCGATAAATACTGCACTTCTACAATGAATTCAATGGACTATTAGATATCATTAATTTTTTCTTTTCTTTAGTTACTTTTTTATTAATATCTGGGTTGGTATTGAGATGAAAAATATCGAACCCGATATTTTTCTACTCGTAATAAAATGTATCAGAAACTAAACTAAAATACAGCGTATTTTATTGCAAATTTTGAAATGAACATTACTTATGGTAAAACCGGAATTTCGAAATTGTTAAAAAATATGAAAACAAATAGGCAATCAACTGCAGTATCCATCATCCAAATTACATTTTGATTTCTTAAATAATTCCAGAGATATTTGTTTGGTTACACCCATTTGCCCATCACTGTATATCTGATGAGTTACCATTGCTATTGTCGAAATCATCTTCCGTGTACTTGAAAATAATTTGTCTGTGAGGTATTTACGGTGAACACCTGGGAAGCTATTCAACATCACAGGTGGACGAGTGCATTCTGTGAAATTATATTGGGTGAATTTTTTAAAATAGGGATAATATGTCGTATGGCATAGAAAAGTTATTACCTTGTGATTTCGAACTGAGTCCTATCAAGAACCAATTTTTTTGGATGCGATAACTTCTCTGGGCCAAAAAAACTCGTCATGGGATATTAGGAGTATAAATTTTCCAAAAATATATGGTAGTATATATCCACGATACGTGGAATGAATACTTAATACGCACATAAATCATAGATGTTATTTTATAACAATGGATGATCTAATTTGAGGAAATAATTTATTTTTCATTCATCTAATGGGTGAAATAACCCTTACAACAATATCGATAAAATTCATTATGGATTATTCAAAATTGCCCTATGTAATTCACTAAAGAAAATTGAGAACAATTCAACCTTTTAGAGAATTGTTATACCTCTGGAAAGGTAGACATCTCTTATTTATGTTATGTCGCCTTCGTGTAATGCTTTTTTGTATTATCTAGCTCATCCGTATTTAATTACAAGTTGTTGTCCCAGTGGAACATTTACAGAATGAATTATGGCAAACAGAGTATCATTTGACATCATAAATTAATCGTTTTGTCTTGGGATCAGTGAGCAAAGGGTTTTACGATCGAGCACTGCGTGTGGTTCTGCTTAATGAAATTCAATCGCTACGCCTGGTTAAATATCGTAAGACCTGACTGAATTATCATTCATCCACCCCCTTTATAACGAACCGGATGCACCTCTGAAGAGTAACAGGAAAACTAACTCTGCCGATATACTTCCCGCATTTTCTAGTAAGGAAACGAATATTGATGACTATCAAGGATTACGTTTTCATTGGTTGAATGTCATTATCATATTTTGAAAAAGGAGCTAAAGTTATTTAATTTCAATAGCAATTTCGTGACATTTTATCTTGCGTTCAAAAAATTCTTTATGGGGCTGAGGTTTTCCCTCAGGATTCAATGTTTCTGAGACACATTTTATTCTTTGTTTTGCGCACATGTTCAAGTAGAGCATCGTTCTATTGTTTTGCGAAAACATGTTATTTTCGAATTAGAGGCAAAAATGGTCTCCACCGATTATGTTCGATTTCCTGATGGAGAATCGGTGGTCAAAATGGAATATTCTAGCTATCTTTCCAATGAGATGAGCTAGAGTTCTCATATTTTCAGAATAGGTTGTCTAAATATGTCGGTCCAGTTCGTTTTTGGGCTGAATATATCGAATGGTTCAGAAGTCATGAAAATCTGAATTAGGTTTCTGAGGAAAAGCTACAGAATATGCGTCCAAGTAGTAAGTTAAATATTTTTGAATGAGATTGAAGCTGTCCCTGCAAAATTTAGTGGGAATCATCGCTATAGAAAATATTTCTGAAATTTCCAAAAAGCTTTTTTTTATACTCCATCTCATAAAACGGAAATTTACGCATATATGGATAATATTGATATCTTACATATTCACAAATTTCATTTTCGTAGCTTTCTAGCACCAGAAAAACGTTTTTTCATTTACTTCAGTATGAGGACGAACCAAATTTCAGTTTATTGGAGGTGTCAGAATTAACAACTTCTGAAAAAGTTCAATGTTTCAGATGGTATTGTGCCACAGAATCGTCCCTTTCGAGTATTTTGGATAGGAATGTATAATAACTTATTTTATAGAAAAAGTGCTTTCTGGAAGGAATGTAGTCTAAAAGGGCTTCGATAGAGTAGATAGATATACCTATTTTGGTTGGTTTTCACGACAAGGCTTTCCTCTCCTTCTACACTCTGTTCCTCCGTTCCTTGTTTGCTATTCTCACCCGTTCCTCCCCAATTCCTTGTCCTGGCTGTTTAATCTTTATATTTAATTAATGAAATATTCTCTACACCTATCCATTATATCTTGACCTTCAGTTAATGATTCTCCTCCTGTGTTGTCTGAATATTTAGTTTGTTGAAATTATATACGCAACTCTGAGTAATTCTTTACTGTCATTTAGATTAAATTATCTTTTCGAATATCCTATCGAATTCAAGAAATTTGGATATACAGGATGTTGCTTTTTTCTGGGTTTAATCTATAATTTATCCATTAAACCTAATCAGATATGAAATATTTAGTTTGTTTGTTTGAAGACGTTTATGCACAGAATGACCTTACCGAATATAATGACAATATTGTAGGCAATTGAATGAATCGATTTTGCAACTGTAGTTTAAGTGTAGAAGCAAAAAATTTAGAAAGCACTGACGTGAGGTCAGATTGCTTTAGCGCTCTTGTTAAGCAACTTGCGAGTAAATATTCAAACCATAACAAATCGATAAGCACTCTAATCACGTGAACAATAGTCTTTTCCCTTAATATGGGACAATGTGATGTAAATATGAACGCCTAATGAATGAAAAAACCTATATCTCGAATGAAAAATAACTACTCATAATTTTCCCCAAGTTTTGTTCGAAGCTATAATTCGCTTTTCCTAAAAACTTATGTCTGTGCTTTCCTGAATTTTGACAACGTATATTATTTCAGCCACCGAAATTGAATTCTATCTCTCTGATTTCCCGTTATGAAAAATTTTGATTAATATTACACCAACTGACACTGATTAATGAGCCTGGCATTTGTCAATCGAATATCGATCTGTGATGGCCATCGTTCAAAGAAAATCATCGGGACGTGTGTCATTTCTCTTTTCCCTTGAGTAAATGAAAAAAATGATCATATCTTTAGATTGAAAAGAGCTACGATAATAAAATTTGAGGATGAGTAAGATATTGATCACCTCAATATATTCACGAATTTTTATTGAAATCCGAAAAATATCTTAAAAGATAGTGAGGATAGAAAAAAATTTTTTTTTGGGAATTTTTTGAAAATTTTCTAGCCTGACGATTTCTGCGAAATTCTGCGAGCTATTTTGTTGCCGCCTTCCTCAACAATATTTCAAGTGTCAATTTGATTGGATGGATATTCTAGTAGTTATTGAGGAAACAAAATTTCAGATGCTCATAACTACTGAACCATCCATCGGATTTCGCCCAATAACGAATTTGACCGAGATATTTAGACAATTAACCTATTCTGAGAATATGAAAACTCCAGCTGATTCCGTTTGGATGCTAGAGGGGATACGGCCGGCCGGACAGACTCAACTTTCGCCACGAATTCTTCATCAGGGAGTCGAGCCCAATCGATTGAGACCATTGTCGGCTCGATATTCCAAAAAATATAATGCCAAATAAAGTCATTGTGACTTACCACAGAGTTCTCTATTCACCCTTAGCTTTCGCCCATCAACCAATGAGTCTCCCAGTATAGAAAATGAGTCTCTGATTTCTACATTAATTTCGAGCACAAATTCTAGCGATCTAAATAAACATTTCTTTTTGGCGCTCTTGTTTTTCTAGCAGGGTGCTTATAGGTTTGCACAATTGTCTATAATTTTCGAATATCTGGGTAAAAGTGGGATCAATCATTTCGTATGAATTTATTGATAAAGTATCCGTCGTGAAAATCCATCCTTTCCGTCAGTTCTTTTGCACGAGTTCGTCAGAAGGAAATGAGCTAAAGAGCTGACAAGAGTAAATAGCCTTTTCCGCAAATCGCCAGGAAATTTTGACATTCCTGTCAAAATTTCTTGAAGAAAAAGTCAGGACTTCCTTACTGTACGGAAATATCATTTCCTTACTGTAAGAAAATGATATTTCCGTACAGTTGTTAGTGTTCTACATAAATGATAGAAAACACATTGCTTATAAGGAATTAATTTATATTTTGAAAACATCAAGTCATTGCTGATTACATTTTTAAGATCAATGTGTTATATTTCCAGTAATTTGACAGTCAGTAAAATTATTGAACATTGGAGGAACACTCTTAGAACTATGAGAAACATTTTGGACAACATGCAGGGTGGAAGGGTCATTTTGTTGAATATTTTGTACCGTGAAAATTTTATTTGCCACCTCAACCTTATTGTTAAGCGATTCTTCGATATATCCTTCAGCAGCGTTTGATGACTTCCATCCGCAACCAATATTGTTGCAGAAGACCGACGAAAGCAGTGACCAGTATATTCTTTCGGATTTACCAAGTTCAAATAAGTAGCAACTATTTTGGGCATTTTTCTAAATTGATGAATTCCTACCACTTGTCTACAACCCTTTCCGCTTTGATATTTAAAGAAAAATCGGTCACTGTTCATATTTTCTGGTCTTAACAAAACATACTTTCGATAAACATTCAAGTAGATCTGATTAATTACAAATGATCTTGGTTTGTTGGTTTTCGAATCAGGTATGCTGATTAAAAGCTTAGATTCTGAGTCTTCTATATCGTGTACAGTCATTCGGACTAATTCATTCATTCAACAGGCCCCAGAAATACCAAATATTACAGCCACCCAAAAATAAATGAAGCTATAATCTAAATAGAAATTAAAAACTTGTAAATTACCTTAATCATTAAATTTTCTTTATCTGGAGCTTCCTGGATACATTTTTCAATTTCTTCCTTCGTTAAAATCTTAGATTTCTTTGCCCTATAACCTTGAGCTTGTCGTTTGAATAAAGAACGAAGTTTTGAGTATGTAGATATATCTACATTGTGTTTAAGTGCAAGGGTTGACTTCAGCATTGAATAATTGGCCCATAATGTTGAAGATTTCATCTTTAAACAAAGGTCTAGGAAGTATGCCATTACAACATTTTCTGAGAAAGAACTCGTATTTTTACTCATGCGATAATCTATAAAACGTCTGTATGCATTTCGTACTTTTCTCTTGATTTCTTTGGCAATAATTCTAATGAAGCAGTATTCACTGCCTCAACCAGCTCTGGAGGAGTCCCAGGAATGGAAATTTCATCATCACTTATCATTTTACTTTCGAGAACACCAGCAATTAAATTTATAAGCGTCAAGTTTGACAATTCCACCTCAATACTTTTCCATAGTAACCCAAGTAATTTTATTAGGAATTTCAAAGCACCATTTATTTGGGAATAAAATTATCGCGTCTATTTTTAAATCAACCAATATCTGTCGAATTTTAAACGATTTGCGGAAAAAAAGTATGTTTACCTCGTAGGAAAAGCCACATTCCTGGACTCAGTCCTCGGCTTGCGCCTCGACTTAGCAATCTTCACAGTCGTCCAGGAATGTTGAGCTTTTCCTACCCGGTAAACAATGTACTTAATTATTTGAGGAATTAACTTCTCGGACAAGTACATTATACGACCAAATCAGCTCTGCAATTTCGGAAGAAGGATATTTTTTGTTTACGAAAACACCTCTCAAACAAAATGTTTCTCACGATGCAGTTATATCATATGAATGCATTGATTCCCTTTTTATTCTCGACAAACCTATTCGTCAAAAATATAATCTTTCAAAATTTTGTTAGCATGTTAGCATGACGTGCCATAGTTATCAAATCATCAGGATCAGGATCAAGATGTTCGAGATTACAGGTGCGACAGTTAAAATTCAAAACCCTGGTCGTCCTCGTTCAGTTGGAAATGAAGAAACAATTGAAGAAGTTGAGGCGTTGGTTTGTCAAAATCCATCTTTATTCATCCGAAAGCGAAGCCAAGCATTGAACATCAAAAAATCGTCTTAACATTCAATTTTAAAGAAAGATTTACATCTAAAAGCCTATAAAATGCAATTGGCTCATGAATTGAAGGATGCGGACTATGCTAATCGACTGAATTTTGCGAATGAAATGCTGCAGCGATTTAACACTTTTAACAACATACTTTTTAGTGATGAAGCAAATTTCACCTTAATGGTTATGTTAATGAGCAGAATTATCGGTATTGGGTAGTGGTGAATGTGAGACTAAATCATGAACGACCCCTGCATAGCTCAAAGTTCCTGGTTTGGGCCGCTATGTCTGATAAAAGCATTGGTCCTTATTTGCATGAATATCAACTAGGCCGAGCAATTAATGAATAGTGACCGTTATTGCGATATGTTGCGGAATTTTTTGGTCCCAGAGTTGCAGGATTTTGCAGGTTTCAACTCAAAGCAGCAAGATTGAGCCACTTGCCTTTCCTCAAGTGATTCAATGGATGTTGTTAACGAATTATTCCCTAAAGAAGTCATTTTACGAAGGGGTGACATTAACTGGCCTCCCAGAAGCCCCGACCTTAGCTTGCTTGACTATTTTGCATTGGAATACCTTAAGAGTGATTTTTATCAAAATAATCCTCCGACTCAAACCTAGTTGAAGCAAAACATCAGGTCAGAAATGACAGCAATATCAATAGCTAGGTGCCAACGTATTACCGCCAATTTCCGTTCCCGTTTAGAAGAGTGCCAGCAACACAACGGTCATCATTTGGATAACATCATCTATTCCCAAATAATTCTCCAATTCATATGTAAATAGCAGACAATAAACTTCTTCATTGTTCACAAATATTTTTTGTTTTATCGAACTTACAAATACCCGATACCCATTGCAGGAAATTTTTGTAGGTCTTTTCACGATACACATATTCACTGATAATTATTGGTACTGGGTATTTAGAGTTCAAGTACCTATTAAACCTTAATGAAGAATTTGATCTATTTAGAATCTGAAAACAGAGATTGTCATAATGTTCGCTGTATCTTTAAACAAGGTGCGACAGAGTTTTTTGGTACCATTGAAAAATGAACAGTGTTGAGACTTTGCTCAAATATTTGTAAACAATATTTGCGCAAAAATTGTATCAATCCTATTTGCTTAGATCGATTTTTTCCTTGCGTGAGCACGATGAATCCCGGATGGAGTAATCTAGTGTACTGAAACGTGAGGATTGGCTTGATGGTTTGGATATATATGCTTCTTTTTCCCTCAAATTGAATTTTTGTTACTATACAGTTATCATACTCATTAGTTCTTATTTGGATATGAATCGTACTCGTCATCAAGTTAATTGTTTCAGCATGCTTATTTATTTGAACAGTTAACGTCTCTGACGAACAAATATTCTGGAGATATGTTTTCATAAGGCTTGAATAATTGCTAGTACGTAGTTCAACAAGAAAGCCAAAGCAATCCGACCTGATATTAGTGCTTTCTAATTTTCATTCTGGATTTAACCCTACCTGAAAAAAGTCACAAAGTCGAGATATTCTGACTCTGTCCCACTTCTCCTTTTTCGAAATCATTATCTTGATTGAGAATTTCATTATATTAAACAATTAGGTAATTTACAAGATGATTAACTATTATTTAACTGTTACACAAGTAAAGATTATTACATACCATTTCATAAAAAAGTTACTTTTTAAAAATTACATCAGTCATTCGGTGCCCATCTGCTTCAATACAGGTTTCCAGCATCCGTTAAAAATCATTGGAAACTCGGGTCAACATGTCTTGATCAATCAAATTCACCTCTTTTAAGTCCAATAATTGACGGCGTTTGTGAGCATGCATACGATCTTTCAAATACCCATACCAAGAAGTAATCACAGTAGGACAAGTCCGGTGACCTTGGCGGCCACGGTACGTCACCAAAACCTATATTCAGCTTTCGAAGAAACATGTTTCTCACACCTCCCATTAATTTTCGACCAGTTTCTCTGTGGCGCCATCTTCCCTACGTGACCGTCACCTTGCCGCGGTGTAGGGCTTATGACCTGCTTGCAGGTGTACTAGGAACGGTCTAGAGGTCAGTCATGATCTTATTGCGGAGCTTGGCTCAGGCTCGAATACCCAAGATTCAAAACTGAGAAGGGAATGCGTTCCCGTAGCATGTCCTAGCCAATGACGCGATGATTGGTACCACGGGGGGGCAGTCCAAGCCCCTAGGTCGGAAGAGCTTTGTCTCTTAGACTTAGATACTGCCTCGCTTGAGGAAGGACTCGTGGTGGCAGTGGTTGAAAGCCCGCATGCTGGGCGAGAGGGTGAAACCTCGACGGGTGAGCTGCGTTCTCAGCTCGGGCGCTAGCCTGCAGAGCTAGTAGTGACTTGGATAGTGTTGCGGCTTCACTAGTAGTGGTTAGGCTTGGGTAAACCGATACCGAACTAGAAGTTAAGCCTGAGGCTTAACGTGCTGGCGTGGACATTTCCGGCCAAATGCCCTCATGTGGGGTACGTGTGGCGAAAAGAACGACCATGAGTCAACTTCAGGCCGCACGATAAACTGCATGCTTGGGCAACCAAGTAGGCACCAGAGCTCTCTGTGGCGCCATCTTGCTGAAAATAAACATTAATTACGTTGAATCCTCGCCTCTGTAGGTATGGCCTGAAAAATGTATTCAACATGTGAACGTAGCGTTGTGATGTCACTGTTACCGTCACGCCATTTTCCTCAAAAAAATACGGACCAATAACTCCAAACTTGGCTACCGCACACCAAACTGTAACTTTTGGAGAGTGGAGAGGATTTTCATGAATGTTACAGGGATTTTCAATATCCCACTAACGTAGGTTTGGTTTGTTTACGAAACTGCTCACATGAAAATGGGCTTCGTGCATTACGATAACTATTGAACAACACTTGCATACGCAGTGCGAATTCTTTTCTTTGTTGATTATTCGCCACGTTGAGTTGCTGGACCACCTGCATCTTATACGGATGAAATTTCAAATCAAGTCGTAAAATCCCCCTCACAGAATCACGGCTCATGTTTAGTTCTCGTGCATGTTAGCGTGCAGATCGACTCGGACTCATGATTATGGCAGCCTTCACACTGGCAATGTTTCCAGTCATCCTTGCTGTTCTTGCAGGGCTTGGTGACTTTTCTTTGATATTATCCCCGTTGTTCTGAATGCCTTAACCCAAATTATTGGAGTGTTTCGACTTGGAACTGTGCCCTTCCGACAGATATTGAACTGGCGACGAAATATTCGTTGTATGGTTACAGACTCACCATTTCGAACAGACGTATCGTACGCAAAAACACCATACTCCGTCGTCCACTTCTCCATTTCTACTGAAATGGTAAGCTGCAATAGAGTGATTGACCTACCTTCCGTCACCCCACTTACCGAAGGCATGCACTAGCCAATTCAAAAACATCCGTTTCTTGTAAGTCACCCTATATAATCTATCTATCTATCTAATAAGTGACAGGCTTCCCAATCTCCAATTTCGAAATCCAGGACGTCTTTCTATCAACTAGCTTCTTGCCATATTCTGTCTGCAAACATACTTTGTTTTGATTTTCCTTTGAAAAAACAAAAAAAACATGTCAGTTGATAATTCTCTCTTATATCACATGAGTTTTCAAAATAGGAAAGTGTGCAGATTTCTTCCGCCAGAGGACGAATTGCTTTACAGAATTTTCCAATACATAGCCGGTCTTAGATAGAATAAAAAGAAGAATGAGTATTTGGTCCGGCTCTTTCCTGAATGTGACAAGTACAAAAAAATCACATAAAATCTATCTGTGAAATAAATCTTGAAGATAATTCGAAAAACAATAGCTTTCTAGAGTATTATTTACTCCCTAAATGCAAACATCTGGTATTTTGTGAAATTCAACTGAAACGAGAAGTTATGGCAAATATTAATGCCACGATCTTATGTAATGAATGTATGAATAAACAAAATACGAATTTGAAGTCTTTCAGTATTTGAAAATTTTGAGCATTATTGTTCTCGTAGAAAAATGTAAAGAAATATCCGAATTCCATAATTATGAATCACTGGTTTACGAGTTGATTGAAAAAACTTTTCGAAAATGTTTAGGTTATATTACCTTCAATCCAACTGATATACATATGAACATATTCACACTTCCAAACATGACAAACTTCTTGAATGTTTATAGCTTTAACATGAGTAGTCTATGAACTATTGAAAAAATTGAATTTAAAAATAGGATGTGGAAGACAACTCAGATAAAAATCTTTGATAGTTATGGAAGATAAAAACATGGAATTATTGTTAATTCGATGATCTGAAGAATTTAAAAATTTATAGAATTAGAGTATTGCGATAATTGATGTTAGACATGAATATTTTCATATGAAATCTTCAATCAAATTGTGAATAACATTCACAAGAAATTCAGTACGATTTTCGGTTGAAATAATTTTTGCAATGAAAAGCCTCAAACAGAAACAGGGTGCATAAACAAGTCTCTTCGAATTAATGGGCATAAAGCAGAAAATGAATTTTATGTATAATCTACAGAGGGATTCAGTGGTAGCTTAACCCAATTTGAAACCTCAAATCACTCATCACTTTGCAACGGCTCAGAATTGGAAAAAGTGGAAAGGAAAAATAATTTTTTTCGCTTCAAGCGTCTGTATTTAAAATTGACGCAGGTGTCAAAGACTCAATCTGTTTATCATTTCATTGTCATATTATTGTGGTGTTTTCATTTAAATTTCTTTCCATGCGATAAACCATGTAAGCGTTCTAGAAACTTATTGGTTATGAGATTGATCGTGGAATAAGAGTCTGGTAGATAAAGATTTTGCTTTTTAAGAAGAGTTTGGTTGAGGGGAGACGATGAAATAAATAGACAGCAGAAACTTTGTCGATATAGCAACTATTTCGCTGACATTCAGCACAATTATAAATCCTTTTTTTTTATCAAGTCACAGAATTCAACAGGTTTGGGAAATAGACTTTTCCTCAATTCGCAGTTTTAACAAAGAGAAACACATTCAACGCAGACTAGTTAAACGCAATCTTTTCCAGTACTTTTCAACATATGCCGAAAATAAAGAAACTAAAATTCGAAAGACATCTTCTGTCGTTTCAGAAAATAAGCCTTTAAAATAGTGTAGATTGAAAAGCTTTTGAATATTTTCAGGTTTTTTGAAAGCCAAGTTTTTTAATTTTCACTATTTTAAAGACTAATTTTTTCCCTTGAAAACGACAGAAGATGTCTCTTGAAACGTTGGGATCAAGAACAATAAGAGATGATGGTTATTGTCCAAATAATGATTCGACACTAGTAAATATCATTCTTCATTCGAAATCCTAAAGAATAATCCTTTTCTTTATTTTCATTCAAAACATTACAATCTTCTATCAGGGCTTTCATAATAAATTTTTATTTATGGCTTCAAATCAAATATATATAGTCATAAATAACAACAATATTTTATGAAGGTCGTAGTATATAATTGTTCTTCAACTCTCAGGAGAAGTTATCCATGATTTATATCGTAGCTCCTGACATTAGCCAAGCGTGTCCCTTGTGTCACCCTAAGTTCCCAATTATGCCTATTCAGAAAAAAGGGTGCGTGTGACCAGTGTAACCCACAATTATTGTAGGATATATCATGGAAGATATGACCGAAAATAATATTTCCTGTTGCAGTTGCATTGTTTACTATAGGGTTAGTTACATATCGCAAAAGATACAGCACATTGGTTATTCTCACACATCACTGTGTATAATTTGTTACGTATATGAATGTCCTAAAAGTTCGTGTAAATTACTGCAAGACATTTCCGAATATCAAAGATATGTGGCGTTACCTCGATATACTGGTGTCGCAAGGGACAACGGCTGTCTTGATGAAGGTTCTCAAACTGAGTGATGAGTAGGAGTTTAAATATACAACCGTTTCAGTGATATTGGGAGTTTGAAAAAATTCCAAAACTATGACCTCACATATTTTCGACTATATGGCAAATTTTGAATGTTGAAAGCCAAATATCACAATTTATATATCAACTTGATAAAAATAAAAATTTAGAAAGCACTGACGTGAGGTCAGATTGCTTTGGCGCTCTTGTTGACCTACTTGCGAGTAAATATTCAAACCTTAACAAATCTATAAGCTCTCTGATCGAGTGAACAATAGTCTTTTTCCGTACTATGGGACAATGTGATGTAAATATGAAAGCCTAATGAATAAACAAACCTTTATCTCAATTTGAAAATAACTACTCATAATTTTCACCAAATTTTGTTCTATACTTCTCCTAAAAACTTACGTCATTGCTTTTCTGAGTTTTGACAACGCCATCAAATTCTTTCTCTATGATAAAAAATTTTTGATTAATATTACGTCTGTGCTTTTCTGAATTTTGACAACGTCATCGACATCGAATTCTACCTCTATGAATTCTATGAAAATTTTGATTGATATTACGCCAACTGACACTGATATCTAGGTCCGCAAGTTGTCAAACGAATATCGATCTGTGATGGCAAATCTTTCAATGACAAAGCTCGGACTTCATGACATTTCTATTTTTCTCTTGAGTAAATGAATAAAATGATCATATCTTCAGAAGGGAGAAAGCTACGACAATGAAATTTGAGGATGAGTAAGATATCGGTAACCTCAATTGATATACGGATTTTTATTTGAATCTAAATGAAGTCTTAGGAGATATTGAGTATTGAAAAAAAATTTTTATTTCTGCGAAAAATTTTTGCAAGCCGATTTTCGTTTCAGCGTCCTCAATAACATTTCAAGTATCAACTTAATCGGATGGATATTCTAGTAGTTATTGAGGAAACAAAATTCCAGATGCTCATAACTACTGAACCATTCGACGGATTTGTCCCAATAACGAACTTGACCGAGATATTTGGACAATTAACCTATTCTAAAAATATGAAAACTCTAGCTGATTCCTTTTGGATGCTAGAGAGGATACGGCCGGCCGGCCGGCCGGACAGACTCACTTTCACCACGAATTCTTCATCAGGGAGTCGAACCCAATCGATTGAGACCATTTTCGGCTAGATATTCCAAAATTACAGACATTCGGGCAAAATGATAGGCACTCTGTTCGGGTGAACAAGAGCGCCAAAAACGCGGATGCCATGAACCTCTCCTGGCTCCTTTTAGATGCCCTTTTCCGAATATGGCACGAAAACATATACCCGATACCCTTTCTGGACACCTTGTAGTATAAATCGTCTTGTTTGGGCCACTGAAAAATGGTAAAAATCAATTTTATATAAAATAGATAAAAATCAACCCAGAAAATATAAAGTTATAACAATAAAAAAAAAGAATCTCACGCTTTTAAAATTGTACAATTTAATGAAATCAACCATTGTGTTCCACAGGACGTTTTCTGTATCTATTAATGTTTTGCCATTTGAATTGTTATTATATAACCTCAATTTCAGTCATTTTTGATTTGTTTATTTTAGACACCCTGAAGAAGCAATAAAGTATGGCGAAAGGTCGGTTAGAAAAAAGTGAGAGGCATATACGTTTATATATTTATAAATTTAGAAATTTTCATATGGTGAAATGTCATTCTTCTTGTGTTTCAAAATTTTCTAATTTAATCTGATCACATGATTTCAATATATATTTTTTAGGGAAGGAGTTTAATGGTTGAGGCAAAACTGTTGGTTTGGTAATAGTTATCACACGAACTTTTTAAGCTCTAAACTAAACGTACAATTCTCTGAAATAAGGTGCACCTTACACTCAAACCATTGAAATACACTCAAACTGAATATAAGTTTTCAAAATAGGAAAGTGTGCAGATTTCTTCCGCCAGAGGGCGAATTACTTTACAGAATTTCCCAATAAATAGTTGGTCTCAAATAGAATAAAGAGAAGAATAAATTATTTATCCAGCTCTGTCCTGGATGTGATATGTACAAATAAATCACATAAAATCTATCTGTGAAATAAATTTTGAAGATAATTCAAAAAACAATAGCTTCGTAGGGTAATATTTACTTCCTAAATGGAAAAATCTGGTACTTTGTTAAATTTTAAATTTAGAAATTTTCATATGGTAAAATGTCATTCTTCTTGTGTTTCAAAATTTTCGATAATAAATCTGATCATATGATTTCAACATATGTTTTTTAGGGAAGGAGTTTAATGGTTGAGGCAAAACCGAGGGCAAAACTGTTGGTTTGTTCATTGGTGTTTTCATTATATATCTATGTTTGATGCGTCGTTTACGGTAACTAGGTCGATAGTTTCCATGTCAAATTTTTCAGATTCATGGAAAAACTTTGAGACGAGAGAGTTGAGTTCTCTTCGGGTTACGTAGTTTAATCGATTCTTAGAATTAATAGTTTGTACTACCGACTTTTTGTACGGAGAGTGTACATGCACAAGTGAGTGATAATTTGGGTAATATTCAATAAATGTATCTTCTACTAAATATGTTATAATTGAGTTGTTATCTAAAATACACAAATTTTTGTATCATCCGATTATTTTCTTATGTTTGATATATTATTATATCGGGATATACAATTTTACGTGATTGATCTTATTGCATCAGCGATTTGTCGTTTCGCAATGTTGAATATCGGGCGAAAACTGGTATCAGTCATTATATGATTGGACTTCCTGAAGAAGAATCTGTGGTCAAAATTTATTATGTCCAGCCGGTTATCCTCCGATTCAGATGAGCGAGAGTGTTAGAAGAGCTGCCTTGTCCAAATATCTCGATATATATATATTCTTCTGATCTTTTGGCTTACAATTATTATCTCGATAAAGTTCGTTAATGGAGAAAACCCTTCTAAAAGTTCAGCAGTAATGTCATCTTAAATTTGGTTCCCTCTAACACTCCTAGGATATCCACTTGTACAATTTGACACTTAGAAGATCTAAAATTATGGTTGAAATGAATAGATTCTCGAAATTTAATGAAATCCGTTTTGGTGGTTACAAACGATTTGTATGGATTCACTGATGAAAAATCCGTGATCAAAATCGATTCTGTCCGTCCTTCCGTAGGCATGATTACGTACGAACGGAAAAACATAGTAGGCTGAAGAATGAATATCTCCGACGAATTCGCTATTTGTCCAAATCGGCCCTTTTCTTTCGGAATTTTTTTTTTCAGTTGCACTTTTCGCATGATATTCCTCTTATGATGCAGTTGTCTTATACAAACGCATAGATACCATTTTTATTCTCGACAAACTAATATATTCGGAAACATGATATTTAAAAATTTTGAAATTATTCGTTAGGATCTGAAGCAAAAAGTCCCATAGTTATTTACTACTTCGATAAGTGCAGCGGTTATGTAACTCAGCTGTGTTCCCCGGTTTAAAACCTTTTCAATTCTACCGTTAAAAAGGTGTATATTGCGGAAATGTGTTATCTAAATTTCAAATAATAACTCACAAGTAGTTCAACAAGAGCACCAAAGCCACGTGACCCCACGTTAGTGCTTTCCAAACATTTTTTTAATGTAATTGATTTCTCATAAGATATTCATCAGATATCCACATATCTGTCAAGTTTGTTATTGGGCCGAATTCGTCGAACGGTTCGGGAGCTACATCACATACCTATTTGGTTTCTTCAATAACTCCTAGAATATCCCTCAGGTCAAGTTATCATTTATAAGATATTCGAATGCTGTGGTAAAAATAAAATTACGAAATTTCATAGGAATCCACGTGCTAGAGAAAATATTCAAAAAATTTTTAAACCTTTTTCTATATTCACATGATTAACAATAAAGCGATTACTTACTTTCACATCCTTATATATGTTTTATTCAATTATTTTTTATTCACAACGCCCTATCACCAGGGTAACGGTTCTGTTCAGCAATATTACAAATCTTTTTGACAGGACGAAGTCTGTCGGGTCAGCTAGTTATCAATAAAGTCAGTATTTGAAACATTCTAGTCGTGTGCTAAATTCTCCAATCATTTTTCTTTCATGAGTAATTATATTCTCGATAAATCATTGTTTTTGTTCACCTTATCACAGTGCTTAAAGCTTTGCCTAAATGTCTGTATTCTTCGAATATTTGGATAGTAGTGGTATCACTCGTTATTTAAGGACTCGCCGATGAAGAATCCGTCGTCATAATCGATTTTGTCCGAAAGGAATGAGCTTGAGAGCTGACATTTTCAGGGTAGCTCGGAGCAATGAATATCTCGGACTAGCTCGTTACTGCCCTCAATTCTAATTATTCAGGAGTTACGAGCATCAGAATATAAGTTTCGTTTATAACTCCTAGAATATCTATCAGATCAAGTTGTAACTTCGAAGATATCCGAATTAGGTTTAAGCAAATAAGCTCAAGAAATTTCATAAAAATCGACAGGCAATGAAATTTTAGAAAAATTCCAAAAGAAATATTTTTTAATACTTTATACCCCATGAGGTATCGAACGTATTCAAATAAAAATAAGTGCATGTATGGACGTTATTGATATCTCACATATTCTCAAATTTCATTGTCGTAGCATCTGTTCACCTAAAGGTATGATTATTTTTTTCATTTACTCAAGAGAGAAGAGAAATGCCAGATCGTCCGTCAGAAGTATTAATGCTCCATATTATCACAGGTACGTATTCGATTGACATGGATCTAACTTAACCTAATCAATGTCAGTTGGAAGAGATTGAGTCGAAATGGTTAAATATGGTGAAATAATGTATGGTATATTGAAAAAATTTACAAAAGCATTGACGTAGGTATTTAGGAAATTTGAACAAAACTTGAGGAAAACTCTGAGTAGTTATTTTTAATTTGAGATATAGTTTTTTTTTATTTATTGTGACATCATTGTTCCAGAGTACGGGAAAGGACTCTTGTTCACCGGAACTGAAGATTTGTTATAATTCGAATGTTTACTCGCAAGTAGCACAACAAGAGCGCCAAAGTCATCTGAACACAAACTTTTTCTTATAAAAAGTTCTCCTTCTGAAACAATAACTGTTTTTTAATATTGGCCATTTAGTCCTCTTGTTCTCCATCTCGACAATATATAATTTCTATAAGGGCCTAAAGAAATTTCTTTCCCGATTGTTGGGTGTAAATTTAATACTTTTTATAGGTTATTCTGCAAATTATGAAAATGCTGTGATGTCAAAACACTTTCGTTTTATAAAAACACCTTTTTATTACTTATTCTCATCTTGATTTATAAGGGTACTCAGTTATGTAGTCAGATACATGATTCTTATGTATATAAAAGACTTGATAAAAACTTGAAAACACTGAACACTATCGGTTACATTATGAAGTTGCAAACACTTCTATAGAACGCCCTATAATAACTGTTGTATCACCTTGCTCCTGATGTTGTTTCATAGGCGGGTTCCTGTCATCTTTATAAACCCATATCATGAACCTTTTGGTACTATAACCTGAAGTTTTTATGAACAGTTGAAAATCTATAGTTTATAGAAACTTTTGAGAATCAATCATTATTGCAACTCCTATATGAACTAAAACACCTCAGGTATTCAGCACTCCTATTATGAATCACTAAAAACACCAATTTCAAATTTATAAATCTTCCGCTTACCAAAAATGTTACTTGGGAGGTATCTCCAGTTTTTTAATAATTTTATGGTTCTATGACCGAGCGGACTTCTTCTATATATTTCAGTGAACTGAATTGGTAGAACTGCCCTGGTATCTTAGCGAGAGATGCCTAGTCATGCTAGTATGGAAAGGTTTTTTTGCTGAGGGCACTTGAAGGGGAATGGGAGTAGGTTATAGGGGTTCATTGAGAAACATGAGGGAACGTAATGATCGGGATAAGTTTTATGTGTTTCTCTCCGGTAAATATTATCTCGCGTGTGGGTTCCTCTCTCACAGTAATGGGAAATTGATGATCAGACTGAAATTCGATATGACGATGGTGCAAGAGTGTTTCTTCCTATTCAATATGATCTCATTGCACAGGCCAATCAAATTACCATATCGAGTTTAAATTCGCTATTGTCCTGGTTTCCTGTATTTTTCATGTCTACATTTTAGCGCGCTTGTTTTAGTAGAACATCGGGATTCAGGATATTAGTAATTTCGATTTGAATATATGAGGTATTTCAAAGGACAAGAACTAAGCGGAAAAAAGATATTCTAATTTTTTTTTCGAAGGATTTGATATGCCTACTTTGTATTGGTTTTTATGAGAAGGAAATTTCAGCTTCGAAAACTATGATTAGTTATTTTTAATTCAAGGTTAAGATTTGATCATTCATCTAACTGTTGTATTAGTCTCACAGTGTTCAAGAGTACTTAAAAAAAATTCAAGAACAAGTGCGCGAAAACTGATGAACTCACGTCACTGCTTTCCTGAAATTTTTTATTATTGTATATCGAATAAATAAAATTATGCATAATGCATAATCTTGGGCATGAATCTTCTTCGATTCAATTTTTCATTAGAAATAATGAGACAAAACAAATGACGCCTACTAATTTGTTTGGGTTCTTTGAAAAATGATAACTTTCCCACACATACCTGCCATATGGTTGACACAGAGAAAACATCGGTAAGTTTATTTTTCGCCATCCGACAGGACGTACCTATAAGCTTGGTAAATATTTGAGATCACCTCTCTCACGATTTGCTACTTTGTAGCATGGAAGGTATCTCAATTTGTACGACTTTCTGTCTGCAGGAGGATTCTGAATAATTTCTCATATTGACAAGTAATACATCAATATTTTCGAATCTGTAGGTTGAAATTGATCAACAGAAAGACTGAAAAAATGTAGAAAAGCAATGACTTTTCTCGGACTTTGGAATAGTGTGATACTGAAACAACCGCCATTTTGAATGTGAAAGAAAATTATATCACTTTAATTCTTGTTTCCCGAAATACCTTATCTATTCAAGTTCAGTTTCCGAAAATATCATCTTGTGCTAAATTTTATCTTCAAAGCCATTATCACTTTGACGAGAAATTGAGTGAACAAAAAATTGACACATTGATGAACATCGATTATTGTATAATCTAGTCCTGTTTATCAAATGATGAGTTTTGCTCATTTTACGTCTTCATGTATGGAGAAATTAAGGCTTTCATGAATGATATGATACGTAACTAAAATTTAAGGATGATCTACGAGGGTTGCCTTTTATATTTCGGGATTGGATAATCCTAGTGTTGCCAACTGATAGCTCTATCGTAAAGCTTGACAATTTTGTGGTTATACGTAGTCAGAACGTTTTGACATATACTCTATTCAAAGTTTATTTGTAACTCGGTTGGCCATGGAAGTTTGACACATTTCACTCTGTATATTAAAAAGTTAGGTTGGGTTCGCTATTTTCCTGTCAGATTATCACGCACTGTTGTCTATATCACATAAAGGTCCTAGAAAACTTGGATTCACTCAAAATGCCAATTTACTTCTGAGCCTTGGAAGAGTTTCGAAAGCTTTGAAATTAATATGGCAGAAATTTCTAAAGGAGCTGCTCTTATTTTGATTGGGATGTTGTATGATAACCTCAAGAATATTAATTATAATATTTAAGTTACCGTTCATCAGGGATGAACATATTTTAAATGATTTTCGGGAATCTGAAGAAGTTTGAACATTAATCTGTTCATCATGATACACGATTGGAATTTGTTTGATATTCGGAAGGACATTGCTGTAATTGTTTGGAAGCTGGTTCAACATTTCAAAAGAATTAAGGAAGGTATCACAAAGAAGTAATGTTGAATCTGAAGAAGTAGCTAATAAGGGAATGGTATATATTCTTGAATGCAGAATTGGAACAGAGCATCTCACTTCTATGAAACACTTCGATTTAATTATCAACAAAATAAGATTCAATACAAGCTTGTATTCTGAACATGTTCTAGTTGATCAATGCATAAAAGTGATGGTAGGCACATTTAGTTTTTCTAATCTCTTATTTTTCCTCATAAAAATACCTTCATTGTGATCTTCTCGATGAGAGCTATACATGCTTCGTTCAGTAGGTATTCTCTGCAAATCTCTTGGTGATTATGTGAAATGAAGGTCATTTTGAGTCACTGAAAAAAAGAGCTAATTCTTCCATTCAATATATATTTTTATCGTGATTGTTTCATAGTTTTGTTTGTCTGGGATATACTCAGCTCTAATCACATCCTCAATATTCAAAATTGAAATAATAGCTTTTAACATAAAGAATCGAATAAATGTTGATTACTTCTAAAGTTCTTTCAATCCGAATAATATCTCTTACAGGTATGTTATGTATACAACAGAATATTTTGAAGAATTCATAAACACATTCAGGAGCATTCACAATACTGAACGCTATGGAAAGTGATGTATGTGTTCATTTTTTGTTTGCCTTTTTCAAATAAGAACTGAGAGATGAATAAATTTCATTTACTCAACCCTTGATCACTGAGTTAGTCAACAATTCAGTAGAGATTGTGAATTGATCATACTTGACTGAAGTGGAAGCATAAAGCACAATTACGAAAAATTATACAATACTTATTCACATATAATAAAAAAATATTGAAAATGCTTTTTATTTCTGTAACAAATAAATTTCAATAAACTTGAATTATATAAATAAGGATAGAACATCTGTTACTGCAACTCAGTTTAATTGCTGATATTTCTGCGCATGTTGGAGAATTTGGCTTTCATTTTCGGAACATAGACAACTCTTCGTTTGTTTTTCTCATCTATGCTCATAACCTTGATTCAAAACATAAACAAAGATTGACATTCTTGTTTTTGTTTATTTACATTTCATTATTTTCATTTGTTTATTTTATACGACGGGACAATTTTATTCGAATTCTTACAATCGTTTTGAATCACAGAACGCAAATCAGCCCACAAAGCAAATATACAGTGCGAATAATTCACACAATGTGGTTAAACCGGATCCAAATTATAGGAATACAACCCCACCGGAGAAAATGTCGATACAAACTAGAAATTATCCCCAAAAGAGAGCTGCATATTCTACACAGTATCAAAATTATCCTCAGCGCAGATATTTTAATAATCAACAACAACCAAACTTCATTTCCGAGGAATTGACAAATATAGAAGAAAATAGTAATAAAAATAAAAGAATTGATTATAATAATCCACAACCTTCAACTTTTAAAGGTTTTTATTCAAAGAATCGAAATTTTCGCGAGGACAAAGAAAACGATTCAGTGACCTAAATAATTCGGTAGATAACATGAATCATTTACCTCACGTCGAATTTGAATACCCTAAATGTAAATTATTAATTGATAGTGGTTGTTCAGTTTGTCTTATTGACCCGAAATTTGCATACAATAATTTTAAACAAAATATTTTTCAAGAAAACACTACTCTTACAGTTTGCTTCAGATCACAAACTTCAAATGAAAAAGTACTTATACCTCTTTTTTCTGAATTAAATATCGAAGATTATCATCCTTTTATTTTATATAAATTTCATAAGAATTATCATGGTTTAATAGGTACTGATTTCCTCAATAAATACAATTTGAAAATTGATTTTAAAAATGGAGTTTTAGAAAATGAATACTGTAGAATTCCATTCAAAAACCAAGTGTGTCAAAAACCAACTGAGATTCCAGTTGATCTTTCTCATTTAAAACCTAAGATAGCTTCTCAATTACTGAAAATTTTACGAACAAATGAAGATGCATTGCAACTACTGAATTTTTCCAAACGAATCAAACATAACATTCGTACAGTGGATAAAATTCCTGTTCATTAGAAAAATTATAAATATCCTAAATGCCAACGTGAAGAAAAACGAAGTCGAATAAATACGGATTCTCTAAGCAGAATAAGGCTAGAGGAAAATAATGAAATTAATTACGAAAAATTTTTAAAAATCGATCAATTATCAAAACCTTCTAATATTAAGGAGAAAAAAGGGAAATATTTTTACTTGCCCGAACAAATATGCTTTAGCTCATTGTATATCAAAAGATTTAGAAATGAGTAAAGGTATTGCATCACAATTCAAAAGTAAATTTGGAAATGTAAACAAATTAAAATCTCGAAATAAAACTGTTGGCGAAGTAGCATCAATAAGAATTGAAAATCGAAATATTTACTATTTAATAACTAAGAATTTCATGATGATAAACCAACCTATGAAACGATATTCGAAACTCTTATTAATCTGAAAAAATTATGTGAATTTAACGATGATAAATATTTAGCTATTCCCAGGATAGCATGCGGATTAGATAAATCGAAATGGACAATTATTTTTAATATGATAAAATACATTTTTAAAGAATCAGATATCAATGTCGATATTTATTACATACAAGATGATAATTTTAATGAAGATTTAAATTACATAGAAAAAGTTGAAATAAATCCAATTGAAGAAGATTCACTCTCCATAAGTAATCATATCTCAGATGACGAATTGGAAGAATGTATCGATCTATTAGTAGAACCTGATAATGAACTACCAAATTTAAATGATAAAGATCTAAGTGAACTAAGAAATAAAAATATTATTATTCACAGTGACATAACTGTCCATAGTAGCGCGGAAAATCCAATTTTAGAAATTCCTTACACAAAGAAAAGGAAAAAATAGGTAAATTATAATTGTTTATTATTGTTTTCAGGTTGAAAATGAATATTCTAGCCAACGTAATTATAATATTGCAGACAATAATTGTGTCTTCCTTAGATATAATACCATCAGAAAGCAATGTGTTACCAATTTTATTAGGTAAAGCTTATATAACAAAAAGAAACATACAGCTTATTTATCATATTGATTTAGAAAAAATTGAGAAACTAATACTTAAATATCAAAAAGAAATCAATGAACTAAAAGACCAAAATTAGGTTTTTCAAAAGAGGCTCATTATCGATATCTTCAAGAATCAAATTTAATAAATATCAAGAGTCTAGAAGAACTATTAAATGAAAAAGTTAGAATTAAAAGAGGCTTGATAAACGTTGGTGGAAAAATATCGAAAATACTTTTCGGAACGCTTGATTCTGATGACGAAGAATTATATAAAAATTACTTTAATAGTATTGAGAAAAATGAGAAAGTTCTCATAAGAAATCAAAAACAAATAGCTACAGTTGTTAATGATTTAAAGAAAAAAAAATATGATGACAAATTTCAAAAATTACCTGAAAGTTATAAATTGTTACGAATTGTCCCAGCACTCAGAGAATTTGAGCAAATGCACCTTATGATGTTCGAAATAAAAGATATAAAAAATATTTTGGACGAAATTCAAATTGCGGTTAGTTTTGCAAGATTACATGTTCTTCATGAATCTATTCTACCGTATGCCAAGTTTGTAGAATTGTTCAAAAACGTCACTATTATACCTGTGAATCATTTGAAAGATTATTATCAGATATGCCACACAAAAGTGATATTCAAAAATAAAGTTTTACTTTTTCTAATATCAATTCGAACAATTTATGAAGAAAATTTCAATTTGTACAAATTTTACTACTTGATCCAGAATAATTTAACCCTACCCTATTCCGAACCCTATATGCTCTCACAAAAGGAAGAATTAAAATGGTCAACGAGTCAGTGCCACTCCATAGAAGAAGATTTCCTGTGCGACCAAGATTCTCTTAATAAACCCCCAGAGTGCTTAACGAATATTCTGAAAAAAACAAATGGAAAATTGCCCAAAATCAAGTGTAACCCCAACAGCCAATCTGAAACTTTTAGAAGATGGAAATATTCTTTCCACAAATAATTTGGAAATTAAAGAAAAGTGTTTACAACAAACGAAATACTATTTCATCCCTAAAACTGCAATCTTACGATCAAAATGTGTTATTAGTAATAACCAGAAAGAAATTTATCCAGTCACTACGATAGATGAAGAAAAATACATTATCTTACCAAAAATGGATATCCTCAAGAAGGAAGACTCAGAACAAGAAAATTTCAAGAAAGAAGACGAAGTCAACGTTCCAGACATCCATTTAGAAGAAATCGAAAATTGGAAGATGAAGCCAAGTGAATTCAGTCTGATGTTAATTTTAATAATTTTAATAATTATAACTTACTTTATTGTTAAATATTTTCAAAAGAAAAAAAGATTTATGTAAAACTACACCCAAACAGGGTGATACTTTTATCCAAAGGGGGGAGGAATTAGATATTATCCACCCTGTATTCTAATTATTGCAACAGTGTATCAATCCATAAGGAAATGCATATTACCTTGTTGTATTTTGTTAAATCAGCATATTGCTTATCGTCTTAATTGTTATCGCGCTGTTTGCGACGCCTCTCTACAATGCTCATTGTTTCACAATATTCTCATTGTTCTTAATTATTATAAATAGGAGAGACGTCTAATGATGTACGAAAAATATAGATTTGATCTTCACGTAATACATTGCTTGTATCGTTGTTTCCAAATAAAGTAGAAGTTTTTTTAAAAACACAAGTTTCTCTCAAAATAACATTATTATATATATCTTTTGAACGTTTGGCTTACAAAACAAATGTTAGCTCGTGTTTGCGACGGGGTGCCATACAATACTGTAATAGCCAATCACGCACAGTTTCGGTTTAGTCGATTCCGTTCTGCTAATTTTGACCTAAAAGATGAACCACGCACTGGAAGGCCTGTCGTCAAGAATGTAAATGAAATATTGGCAATGATTAAAGTAGACTGGCATGGTAGATGCCATAACATTGCTCATAAGCTCAAGATGGACCATAAATCAGTTTTAAACCATTTGCATAAAGCCTGCTTCAAAAACTAGCCTGATGTTTGGATGCTTCACGAGTTGCCGGAAATATAATGATGGATTATCTACGATTCCTTGACAAACGAAACAAAACCGATTCATTTCTGTAGAGGCTGATTACTGGTAACCAAAAATGGATCACATACGACAATGTTAAGCGGAAACTCTAATGGTCAAAGACCGGTAAAGCAGCTCAAATAGTGGTCAAACAAGGATTGACGGCCCGTAAAGTTTTACTGTGTATTTGGTGATATTAGAAAGGGGTCAAATACTTTGAGCTACTATCCAGGGTCGGACTGGGCCGGAAGGGCCCAGGTGGCTGATCGCAATCCCGAAGCCCCAGACTAGATCATGGAGATGGGATACTATCGAAAAATACTGAGATACACAAATTGAGATAAACAAACTAAAAAAAAATTCATTATGATACTAAACTAAAGTAAATTAATAAGTAGGTATTTTCTAATAACAAATAATAATATAAAGCTAGCCAATCAAATTTTTTTTTTAAAGAGGAGAACTTTCAGCTAAGCAGTTAATGACTCGATCGTAAAAGCTGGTGTTTTCGGCATCCTTGATTAGATCCGATTCTGTATTTAATATAATTAATGAATCTAAAAGTTCTTGCGCCAGTAGACAACAAACATCTTCGTCGTTTCTTTTTGTCGCTTTGAAATCTGAATCTTGCTTATGCTGTCTAGAAGAAATCTTGAAAAAAGGGGTGAAAACACTTTTATATGCGTCTTGCAAAAAATTCGTTGTGTCATAATTTGTAGCACCTTGTTTTGTCTACAAATATGTTTACATAACTATTTGTCCTAAATTAAAAATTTGAGAAGTTATACATAAGCAAAAAGGATTTTTTATTTTTTGCTTATAACTTCTTTAATCTTTAATTTAGGACAAAAAGTTATATTAATATATTTGTAGGCAAAGCAATTTTCCACAAATTATGACTGTACAATTTTTTTGTACGACGCATAGTTTCCGAGACATGTTTCAATTCAAGATATTAGTAATTTTGATTTGAATATATGAGGTATTTCAAAGGACAAAAACTAGGCGGAAAAAAGATATTCTAATTTTTTTTTGAAGGATTCGATATGCCTATTTTGTATTGGTTTTTATGAGAAGGAAATTTGGGCTTCGAAAACTGTGATTAGTTATTTTTAATTCAAGGTAGAGATTTGTTCATTCATCATGACGGCTGTATTAGTATCACACTGTTCAAGAGTACTTAAAAAAATTCAAGAACAAGTGCGCGAAAACTGATGAACTCACGTCACTGCTTTCCTGAAATTTTTTATTATTGTATATCGAATAAATGAAATTATGCATAATTCATAATCTTAGGCATGAATCTTCTTCGATTCAATTTTTCATTAGAAATAATGAGACAAAACAAATGACGCCTACTAATTTGTTTGGGTTCTTTGAAAATGATAACTTTCCCACACATACCTGCCATATGGTTGACACAGAGAAAACATCGGTAAGTTTATTTTTCGCCATTCGACAGGACGTACCTATAAGCTTGGTAAATATTTGAGATCACCTCTCTCACGATTTGCTACTTTGTAGCATGGAAGGTATCTCAATTTGTACGACTTTCTGTCTGCAGGAGGATTCTGAATAATTTCTCATATTGACAAGTAATACATCAATATTTTCGAATCTGTAGGTTGAAATTGATCAACAGAAAGATTGAAAAAATGACTTTTCTCGGACTTTGGAATAGTGTGATACTGAAACAACCGCCATTTTGAATGTGAAAGAATCACCAAACCTTTGTACAGGGTGATTCCGGAGGAGACCGTCAGATTTTAGGGGAAGTATACACTAGTCAAGGCAGTTTCGAAACAACGTTTGGTTTATGGTTGGGGGCCTTTAATGAGAGTCTATAGGGTGATTTGTCCGATTCGACCGATTTTTCTTTTATTCATAACTTTGGTATGGCTTGATCAATCTTGATGAAATTTTCAGTGTAGAACGATATGATTATCTTCTTTTAATAATTCCAACATTTTTTCAAAATCACAGAATGGGAATTATGATAAGTTCAGATTAAGTATGCAGGTTGAAAAATAAATAAACCCAACGTTGTTCCGAAACTATATTGACCACTGTATACTTCACCTAAAATCTGACGGTCTCCTCCGGAATCACCCTGTATATCTCAATTCAAGTGTTACCACCCACAGTTATTCTTCAGTATTGGTAGAAGTCCAAACTTCCTTAAAATCCATTATAACAAAGTATTTCTTCTTTATAGAAAATTATATCGTTATTGACATCTTCTTTCAGATTAATTTTTGTTTCTCAAAATACCTTATCTATTCAAGTTCAGTTTACGAAAATATCATCTTGTGCAAAATTTTATCTTCAAAGCCATTATCATTTTGACGAGAAGTTGAGTGGACAAAAACTTGACACATTGATGAATATAGATGATTGTATAATCTAGTCTTGTTCATCAAATGAATAAGTTTGCTCATTAAACGTCTTCATGTATGGAGAACTTAGAGCTTTCATGAATGAGATGATACATAACTAAAATTCAAGGATGTCGAACGAGGGTTCCCTTGTATATTTCTGGATTGAATATTCCTAGTGTTGCAAATTGCCAACTGATAGATCTATCGTAAAGCTTGACAATTTTGAGGTTATACGTCGTCAAAACGTTTTGACATACAGGCGTTGTTTGTGTTGTTTACAGTAACTTAAAAGATTCATCTAGCCCATAAAATGAAATGAACTCTTGAACGTTTTCGTGCTATTACTTTCTACAACTTTCGACGTGGATTAACTCAATAACAGTGCATCGATTAACTTAATTTGATTTTTGACGATGAGGCCCCATCAAAGACCAGTATTTATCGATGGTAAAGTGAATTCAACCGAGGTCATAGTTCACTCCAAGACGAATTTCGTGAAGGTAGTCCAAAATCAGTTGTTGTTTCGAGTCCCTTTAATGCTGTACGTCAACTGATATTGCAAGATCGTCATGTGACCTACCGTAAGATTGAGAGGACCTTAAGCATAGGTAAAACCAGCATATATTCAATATTGCCTGAACATTTCACCGTCATAAAAAATTTGTTCGCGTTGAATCCCACACAATTTCTCAATCCCTCAAAAAAAGGCTCATGTCGATTGGTCAAAAAAAAAATGCTACAAAAATACGATCGCGGTGCTTCGAAGCACGTCTATGAAATCGTGACAGCGGTGAATCGTGGATTTACGCGTATGAGCCCGAAAGTTAACAGCAATCGACTGTATGGGTGTTTCAAGATGAGCCAAATTCAACAAAAGTTGCTCGCACATGAAGCACCTCCAAGCAAGTGGTAGCCTGTTTTCTCGGAAAAACTGGACATCACAATCGTTCCACTAAAACAACTCAGAATAGTCTACTCAACCCTTTGTTTACCAGCTGTTTTTCAAGAAATCAGGAAAACCAACCGCCGAAGACGGATCACCCTTCACGGGCTCTCACACATCGGTTCAAACAACTGCAGTTTTGAGCACCCAAAATATCGATTTGAGTAATCATCCGCCGTATAGTCCTGATTTTGCACAGAATTACTTCTTTTCTTACGTAAAAAATCAAATGAGAGGTCAAGCTTTTCGGCACCTGTAGAAATGGTTTAAGCGTTCAGAATGCATGTTTTGGAGATACCTCAATCAGAGTGGTAAAAGTGCATAGACAGTAGGTTCAAACGCATGCAAAAGTGTATAGATTTTAATTGCGATTTTCGATTATTGATATTTGCTTTTGTTCCATAATCCCAAAATATAAAGAGCAACCCATGCATATATCAATATCCGTTAGAAGGTTTCTACATTTCGTTCGGATGCTTCAGGAGATATCAAAAAATTGATAGAAAAAAATCTTTGAGAATTTTTTAAACGAAGATTTGCTCAAAATTTTGCTAACATATTCGTTTTGATCTCTTCAAAACGTCTTTCAATTTACGAATTTAACAGATATATATTCCATAAGTTATTTAGGAAACTAAATTTCAGATGCTTTCAACAGCTGAATAATTCGACGGAATTTGTCCAAAAAAGAACATGAGCGAGATATTTGGGAGATAAAACTTTCTGAAAATATGAAAATTCTAGCTCATTATTTCAGAAGAGCCGGGCGGGCTTACTCAAATTTGATCACGGATTCTTCATCAGAAAGTCGATTCCAATCGATTGAGCCCATTTTCGTCACGGTATTCGAAAATTACAGACATTGGGGAAAACAAGAGCACCCTGTTACTTAAACACACAATTAAAACTACATAATGAATCGAGAATCAAGCACTCAAAATAATTAGGCTGTTCTTCTACAACAAGTGTGCAGAAGCACTCATTGAAACAACAACTGAATAGATCCTTGGTATAGCGTTCATCAACTTCCACAAGGCTGAACTGAACCGAAGACTCACTCTCACGTGGGCAGCCTATGGAATACTGAGGGATGTTTTCAAGGGTGATATCCCCATCCACCTAAAAAAAAGGCTTTTGAAAAGTTCGCGATTGCGGCTTTAACATGCGGAGCCGAAACCCTGACATTAACAAATACAGCTGCAAGAACTCGTAAATTGAAAGAAAGAAAGATGGACCGGTCGATATTGGGTTTAACTCTGAATGATCACAGAAGAAATGAAGATTCAAGATGGAGAACTGGCGATGAAGATGTTGTTGCCGTTGTGGCAAATTTCAAATGGGCGATATGTTTCGGGGTGGAAGGAGAAAGGCGGACACAGCGATTGTTGGAGTGTTGACTGTGAGCAGACAAGAGAAGTAGAGGAAGACTGCCTACATGCTGAACAGACGACAGAAAGCGAATAATCCACAACTGGATCCGGACAGCTCAAAACAAATGCTAGTTGTGCACAATAGGGGAGACCTAAGTCAAACAATGAACCCAAAAAGTTGGGAGATGATGATGATGATCGTGGTATTCAGTGTTTTGAATTATGCTTATACGAAAAGGCCTCGCCAAATTCAATATACATCAAAACGTATTGATCCAGGTGCTGTCAGTCATCTACTCCTGAGGAGGTTTCTTCGTGTTATACATGATATCTTCGAGACAGCCTGTACCTAGAGCATTCATTAAAAGCCCACCCTAAGCACTACACGACATAAAATACCTCTAGAAAATTTTCAAGAATATACCGCAACCAACTGTCGGATAGTGGCTCTCTAATTATGCAACATCTGTCAGGAAAAACTCGTTCTAAAGAAAACTAGCTAATCGCAATGTATTTTCCTCCGGATAGCCGATAATTACGCAATACAAATCCTACAAAACGAGATTACAAGGTAGTCAAACGACCGCTTCAAACATCTCTACCTCGCCCCCGGCCTGACAATGTAGATCTTGTCTCGTTAATGATAATCCGCAAAGCTACTGATGACAATCTATTTCAGTTGTTCTTTCCTATCTGGTGTTATGACACGCTGTGAATTTATCTACCCCTTCATCTGCTTCGTAATTCTATGCATTGGGCGGAATGCATTCTTGACGTACAACTGAATGGATATGTCAGTACTCTCAACCGTTTACAAGGAGAGAAGATTTTGTTGCATTCGATGTGTGTACGTGAGGATAAATACTCACTGATTCATAAATGCATACCTTGTTCGTAGGGTTTACGGACATGACAATGAATAAAGTAGATACAGTTCACTTCCTGTGTTGTTGTTTCTATGAGTACGTAAGTTGAGTGAACAATAATGGCTTTCACTCCGAATGTGAACTAAAAATATTTTCAATTCAAGTATCAATTCAGTTCATTACAATCAAAATTTGCTTCACCGAGTTCGAACATCAATCATAATACAGCTGTCGAAAAATTTTTATTATAATTTTCAAAACTAGAGAGACCTTTTGAAAGTTCTCTCTATGTAACTAGAAACGAAAATTAAGATATTTCGAAACTGGTGATGAGGAGTAAATTTCGCTATTGATTTTGAAGAATATAGAATCATGTAAGACTAAAATACTTGAACTATGTAATTCTTAACCTATAAGTCATTAAAACTGATGTACTTCATATTATGAAGATCAAAAGATTTACTATTCAGTTAACTTTTACATGTGAATGGAGCAATTATTTATAAATATTAATTACACAATTTCAATGATATTGACCCTTGCAGACAACATTATCATTAATTTGTGTATTGTCCATGTGATTTTCTGCAAGAATATTTGTCGTAATCTTCTATGTATTATATAATTATGGAATTCTCTAAGTAATTTGCAGCAACTGTATTAGATCTTTGATTCTGTTTGATTCTCAGCAAATTAACTTCTGTACAAAGACAGATTGGGCAATTTAAAAAAAGGACGTTAATTTTTGACAAATTTCCAAGAGTGTTAAAACCTTCTCATTCAATGATTTGACAGAAAATTTGTTATTCTTAGCTTTGACGGCCTTAGATCAACGTATTTTTCAACCATTTCACTGCAATTCAAACCGTCAAAAGCTCCAGCGGCGGAAAAAATTCATGGATTAATCCGGGACAACCATCAACATCGACTGCAAAACCAGATCGATTCGGCAAGAAGACAATGCTGTGTATTTGTTGGGACCAGAAAGGTCTACGATGAGTTCCTAAAACCTGGTGAAACCGTGAAAACTGATCGCTATCGACAACAAATGATCAATTTGAACTATGCATTGATCGAGAAACGACCAGAATGGGCCAGATAACATGACAAGGTCCATGAAAAAGCACCTGCACACAAAGCAAAATCGGTTCAGAATACGATCAAAACACTTGGCTGGGAGTTGCTACCCCACCCGCCGTATTCGCCAGATTTGGCTCCTTCCGACTACCATTTGTTTTCATCGATGGAACACGCATAAGCTGAGCAGCACTTTGATTCTTACAAGGAGGTTGAAAATTGGGTGTCTGGTTAGTTACAAGAAAAATTTTATTGGTGTGGTATCCACAAATTGCCAGAAAGGTGGTCAAAATGTGTAGAAAACAATAGCCAATGCTTCGAATGAAATGTTTTCTACTTACCCATTCATAAATAGTGTTCTATTATTACAAAAACGCTCATTTCATACCGGTATATCTGATATGTCTATCGAAATTTCGGATGAAATAACATCTATGATAGAAGTTGGATAAAAAATCATTCAACTCAGATTCATCAATTGATTCAGTCGGTTCAAAAGACATGCTGAAGCTGATAGGCAAATTCCGAACATTTGTTCCGTTTATCATAACCCAAAATAATTATTTAGTTGTTTCATTCTGTTTCAAGGTAACGTTCGTTAATAATTCTTTAAATTTTTTATATTGAATATCTTAGGACGAAATAATTCACTATGATTCGCAAAAATGGTGGAGGTGTTACATACAATTATTATCTCTATGGTTTGAATTTTTGTGAAATTCATAAGGAAATTGTTTTTAAAATACGCTTTTTCTTAGTGGGGATTCACTTACAGTGAAAAAAATAAAAGAGTGGACTGGAGACACTGGGAGATAATAGCGAACTCCTTTATGCCATTCAAAATACTTCATCCCTAAACATTTTAGCTTGTCTGGCGCTGAGATATTGGGCGTATGGAACACCCTGTATATCCAATAACATTTTTCGTGCGAGAATATTAGTGGATCGACTATTAATTTCTCATTTTCCTTCTTAAGTTTCCTTAATAACTGATTTGTTTTTTCCTACTCACTCTTTTTACTCTACTCAAATATCAAGAAGGATATTGCACCCCCATTATTCTTTTTTCCTAATCTTCCGCATGAACTTGACGTAACAAAATGAAAGTGTTTCGAATTCTAGAAAAATGCACCAAGTAGGTATCTCGAATACGATCCAGATAAGGAACATAACCTATATTTTCTGTGTGGGCTTATCACAATAACAATTCAACAATGGACGTATTCTGCGATGGAATAGTAAAAATGTTCTAGATTAATCGATAGGTAGTTGTAATATCGACTATATCGTTTAATGTTTTCTTTCATATTCAATAGAATTTCACTGGAGGTGTGTCGCATCGACTTCATTCAAATGCCAGAGCCGTTATATCTGAAATTTACAAGTCAAATATTGCTTCGTGTTGCATGATTATTATATAATGTCACCGATATTCAGTGGGTTTATCAATCATAATATTGTCGAGTGGCATTAAACTTTTCACACCGTCGAATCCTGGCAAAGGGAGAAAAATTGTATTTCGTAAAGCTGATTTATTGGTGGAAAGTATAGAATTGTTCGCATATCAATGCATCAGATGATTTATTCATAATTATAAGATGCAAAATTTTCATCCCAAATACTCAGGAACTACTTATTTCCTTCTCAGATATAGAGAGTAGATTTCATTTATTATCCTCTTCACGGATTTCAATTCTTAACTCCATCTCAAGGGTGCCCCCATTAGTGTTATTTCACTTTGATAGTTGTGTGTTAGAATTGATCATCGCCCACGTGGGTCAATTCGTGTCGAACTCTATTGAAAATTCTTTCAATTTAGCAAATTTTGTTGTTCACTGAATATTGAATCTCAAACTTGATCATGAATCTCAGAGAAATTCTGCATGATTCTTTTCCCTCGATTCCGTAATTCCATGTTAGGCAGGCAGTTTTGAGTAACTTAATTTCCATATTTTCTTCAATATGAAAAACAATTAATTAAGCACCATTTAGATTTAACCTATGTTTAGACATAATGCTTGGATTATTATCGAAAAAGCTATACAGGTGTGTCATAATAACACTATAATCCGCGCATTAGACGTTTCATTAAGAATTATATTTTCGAAATTTGGTTATCCACCATTTCACAAAGGAAAAAATTTCATATATGGTATTCTTATCAAAATTGAACTACCGGTTGTACCAGAAATCACTATCAACATTGAAATTTCAAAAAAAACTAACAATTTTTCTAAGAAATGGATTCTTTTTCGAATTCTACACTTTTCTTCAGCGCTTGTTCCATTAGAACAGCATGCTATAATTTCACCAAAATGTCAGTTATTTTCGAATATCGAGTCGAAAATGAGCTCAATTGATTGGATATAACTTCCTGAAAAAAAAATACACGATCAAATTTGAATATAACCGTCCAGCCGGCCGTATACCAACCCCTTTTTTTCCGAGAGAAATGAGCTAGTTTTCGTATTTTCTGGATAGTTTAAATGTCCAAATATCCCTTCAAGATCGTTATAGGTCCGAATTCGTCCAATAGTTCTGGAGTTACGCCATATGAAATTTGGTTTCCTCGTTAACTCATTCAATATTCATCATATCAAGTTGTAACTTTGGAGATATTTGAATTGGGAAAGAAATAGGCTTGCGTTATTCGGCAGAAAACGGCATGCTAAAAAATTTTAAAAAACTTCAATACTGCATACCTCCTAGAATAAAAGACCCATTCAAACAGAAATTTGTACATGTATGGCCCCTAAAGATATCTTACGTATACTAAAATATTATTGGCGTAGCTTCTTTTCACAAGAAGAAATGATTAGTTTTTCATTTACTCAAGAGAAAAGAAAAATATAGAAAAGTCAGTAGTGCTCGATGTTTTCATAGATAATGGTTCATCTACAGTGAAATAATGTACGTTATCACAATTTGGAAAAGCTCCGAAGTGGGTTATTAAAAGAAGGTAATTATAGCAAAAATTAAGAAAAAGTCTAGTAGTTATTCTTAATTTGAAATATAGGGTTGTTCGTTCATCGTGACGATTGTATTTGTATGACATTGATCCAGAGTAAGGAAAAGGACTGTAGAACAAGCGCGCAAAAGCTCCTGACCTCACGTCAGTGCTTTTCTGGGTTTTCAATGGGATAAAATATTATAGCCGACATGATGTACATCCGTCTGTCTGACTGTGATTTATAATGTATTTATAATGAACAAATATTCTCAGAGAAACTTAAGAAGAAATCCTTGAATTATTCAGTTGAAACTTCACAGAATTAAATATGTGTTATAAAATTCTCGGCAATAATTTTTGAAAGTTAAGAAACAGAAATAAATTTTTCAGGTCGGTGCTTTTCTGAATTTTCATAGGAAACATTTTGATCTAGTCCATCTTTGCGATGATATGCGGACATTCATGGGAGAATACCCACCTGCTGAGGTCCGCAGAAAAAAATGTAGCGGTCGTGGCTAGCCGTGAGGAAAAATTTCAAAAAAGCACTGACCTGAGATCAAAAGCTTTTGCGCGCTTGTTCTAGAGTCTTCTCCTGTTCTCTGGAACTGCCACGATGAATGAGCGAAGTTGTATACAAAATTGGGAAAAACTATTCACAGCTATGCACAGGTATGCATATCGACTGAATCGAAAACCATTTGAAATATGTTTCTCCAACTGGGCATTTTTCAGTTGAATCCCTTAAACGAATGAGGCAACATAAACAAGAAAAATAATCTATCGGTACACAAGGTTTTTTTCATCATACCAGAATTTCGGAATTTTTGAATTATTATTATACAGTGATGGGCAAATGTGTGTAACCAAGTAAATATCTCTGCAATCATTAGAGATATCAATATGAAATTTGGAAGATGGATACTGCAGTAGATTGCCTATTTGTACATATTTTTTAACGGTTTAACGGTAATACCGGAAGTAATGTCAATTTTATAATTTGTATAGGAAACACTCTGTATATTATTTAAGTTTCTGATGGAACATTTACTTACGACTACCAAATTATTGGGTTCGATACTTTTATCTCCATGCCTACCCAGATATTAACAGAAAAGTGTCTAAAGAAAGTGAAAATCTTATATCCATTTAAGAAATAACTAATCATAATTATTACCTAAAACTAAGTGAATATCAAAACATTGAAACTTAACTAAACGTAGATTATTAGATGTTCAAACTGTGCACCATTTTCTTCTTGGCAATAAGCATGTCGGTTTGTAAATTCTCTAGTAACATTAGCTATTACTTCTAGTGGAATTCTCTGTATCTCATGAGTCATTCCTGCAGCTGATTTTTGCAAATTATTTGATCCATCAAAATAAACCTTACACTTTAAATAACCGCACAGAAAAAAGTCCAGTGGATTAAGGTCGGGACTTCATGCAGGCCATTCATAAGTACTCCTTCTTCCAATCTATCTGTGATGAAATGTCCTATTTAAATAATTTCAAACAATGCGAGTGTAATTGGGTGGAGCTCCATCCTGCTGAAACCAGATATAATTTGGTAAATGTTCATTCACCTCCAATGCCGGAATCTCTTGTGTCTCTAACATCTGTAAATACATATTTCCATTTGATGTTTTTTTGTAGAAAGAAGGGTTCCACGATTCTGTTCTTATAAAAAGCTAAACGTTCAATTTTTGGGGATGTTGTGTATTGTGTTGAACCTCTTGAACCCAATGAGGTTTAGTTTATGACCAGTAGCGGCAGTTATGTCGATTAACTGTACCGATCAAACAAAATGTAGCTTCGTCTAACAACACCACATTCCATATAAAATTATTATCAGGGTTGCTAATATCCATCATCGTCTCACAAAATTGTAAACGTCTGTAGAAATCGCCTCCGGGCAGTTCTTGAACGAGGCGAATTTTGTATAGATGTCGGTAGTGGATGAGTGAGGATTTCCTTCCAAAGATATAGCATCATTTTGAGCTACACCTTCATTAGTTGAACTTTTTAAGCGACCACTTTCTGGTACATTGCTAACTGTTCCACTTGCATCGTACCTTCGCAAAGTTTTCGTCACTACTGAACAGAGCTGTGCTGAGCACCGAAAAAAAGTGCTTCGAGCACTAAGCCCTAAGCACTCGAAAAAAAAGGCTTCGAGTCTCGAGTTCTAAGCACCGCTTTCGACAGAAGGCTCCGGATTACCGAGCACTTTTGCAAAAGTAATTGAATATTTCGAGCACTAAGCACTGAGCACTTTAGTGGGAACTATTTTATGTAATGTTGTTTGATTGAAATAAGAACTCTTTAGCTTCATCGACATATCTAAAATTATGATTTCGAGACTGGGAAAAACTCAAAAGCCATTTTATTTGTTTTGTGAAACGCATGCATTCAATTTACATTCTGGTACTAGTTAATCTTATTCGTCGATCTCAATCTGAATGGCTGTTCCTAATCAATGCATAAAGTTGAATTAATAATCGAGGACCAATTATTTTATAAGCGGGAACACATTACTGAAAAAATGTGGAAAGCACTGACGTGAGATCAGGAGCTTTTACGCGCTTGTTCTAAAGTCTTTTCTCAGACTTAAGAAGAGTGCGATTCAAAATCAGCCAGCACAATGAGTGTGAAAGAATCAATAAACATATATCTTAAATGGAAGTTGAGTGAACTTACAGTTCAGCAAATTCTTCGATCTGGCATTCTTTCCACATTTCTATACCATATATAAGTTGTTGTAGTTGAGTGTCATCAATTATAACCGAATTTCAGATTCATAATTGCTGAGCTATCGGACAGGTCTGGCCCAATAACTAACTTGACTTATATTTGGATAATAAACTAATTCTATTAATATGGAATCTCTATCTCATCTCTTTCGGAAGATAAAGAATATTCAGCCAAACATTCTCAAATTGGACCACCGATGGCGATCATTTTCAGCTCGATATTCAGAAATTACAGAAATTTGGGAAAAAATAGTCCTCTTGTCGCAAAATTCATAATGACATTTCCATTCAAAATATGACAACTGCACACACCAGTATTTTAGACATGTTTGTCATAAAAATGAACCCACAGAATTAGTTTCATTTTCGGCCCAATATTCACTCATTATGACAACTTGTCATAAAATTAAAACCACCCTCATAGAGATTTATAGTTGATGTGATGTGGATTCATAGATAGAAATATAATGACTTCATTTTCAGAAAAACTCTTATATCTTCTGGAGATTGTACGCTATGATGATGAAATTTTAAAATATTTTAGGTACCTATACCCTGCCCTAAATTGTTGTGATCTGACGAATAACTTATGAGATATCGTGTATTGAAAAAAACATTTTGGGAATTTTTAAAAAATTTCCTCTCGTGACGATTTTCTCGAAATTTGGCACACTCCTTCCTTTTAACGCTATCTAGACATTCTCTAAGTTACGAATTGATAGGATGAATATTCAAGAAATTAATGTTATAAACTGCTAAATTATTCGATGGATTTGGCCCAATAACGAACTTGACCGAGATATTTGGACACTCGACCTATTCTGAAAAAATGAAAACTCTAGGTCCCTTCCTTCGGAAGATAGAGAGTATACGGCCGGAGGGCCGGCGGACCGGACATACTCAAGTTTGACCTCGAATTCTTCATCAGGAAGTCAAACCCAATCGATTGAGGCCATTTTCGGCTCGATATTCGAAAATTACAGACCTTTGGGCAAAACGATAGCACGCTGTTCCACTAGGAATAAGCGCACCAAAAGGTACTGAAAAAAATTAGGTGTATATATTTATATTTTCCTTATCAAGCATAGACAGGGCGATTCACGGGGATGGCCTATTTGGTAGTCGTTTTTGGAAAAGGGATCAGGTTAAAATTTGCATGTTTAGTATTGAGACAATGATTCTTTTTGCGCACTTATTCCAAGTGGACCAGCATGCTATGGTTTAGCCAAAACGCTCGTAATTTTTGAAAATGGTCTCAATTGAGGATTGGGTTCGACTTCCTGTTAAAGAAGCCGTGCTCAAACTTGAGTACTCTGCCGGCCGGCCAGCCGTTTACTCTCTAACTTCCGAAGGAGATGACCTTGAGTTTTCATATTTACACAATATGTTGATTGTCAAAATATCTCAAATATCTCGATCAATTTCATAATTGGGCCAAATCCGTCGGATAGTTCAGCAGTTATGAGCATCTGTAATTTGGTTTTCGCAATAATTTCTAGAATATCCATTCGATCAATTTCGAACTCTTAAAATGTTTGGATAACGTTAAAAGAATTGAGTGTGTCTTATTTCCAGGGAATCTTCAAGATAGAAATTTTTTTTAAATTTCCAAAAACGGTTTTTTCAATACTCATTATCTTATTAGATATTCGTCATAACTAAACAAAAATTTGGGCATATATGAAGGTTGTTTATATTCCACATATCTTGAAATTTTATAATCGTGGCGTATAATCACGAGAAGAATTCGAAGTTATTTGCGAGCTTGTCCCTAGTGGAACAGTGAGCTGTAGCTTGAAATGTCCGTAATTTTTCGAATATCGAGCCGAAAATGGTCTCAATCTATTGGGTTTGTAAACGCCAGACTTGTAGAATTTGTCCTGTAAAGATTTTTTATAAGCAAAGTTTCATTAAATGGTGTAAATTGAATTCAATTTAATATATTCCCATTTATTTATCAGTATCAGAATTTACACAAAGTGAATTAATTAATAAGATTTTTTTGGGAATTTTTAATAAATTTTCTAGAGTGGCGATAATCTCGAAATTTGGAAAACCATTTAATTTAACATCATCAAAACACCTTCTAAATTATAAATTGATCAGATGAATATTCTAGGCGAAAATCAAATTTTGGATGCTAATAGCTAACGATGGATTTGGCCCAATAACGAACTTGACCGAGATACTTGAACGATCAACCTATTCTGAAAAATGAAAACTCTAGGTCAGCTCCTTCGGGAGATAGAGAGCATACGATCAGAGGGCCGGCCAGCCTGACCTACTTAAATTTGACCAAGGTTTCTCCATCAAGAAGTCGAACCCAATGGATTGAAACCATTTTCGGCTCGATATTCGGAAATTACAGACATTTGGACAGAACGATAGCCCGCCTGTTCCACTAGTAACAAGCGCGCAAAAACAAAAAATTTTCTGGCCTTCATAACCATAAAGTCAAATCAATGGTGACTGAAGAAATACTGAATATTAATTCAAAACGATCATATTATCTTTGCGCACATAAAAAAATCAAATACCGTACCTGCTTATATTGACCCTACTTCAAGAATTCGGAAAGGCTTAGTGCTTAGCGGATTACTAAGCACTAAGATTTTCGCGAGAGTGCTCCGAAAAACAAGCACTAAGCACTAGCCTTTGAAAAGTGCTCGCGAGCACAGTGCTCGGAAGCACTAAAGTGCTTAGAGTGCTTTCACGAGCACTAAGCACAATGCTTTGGCACAGCTCTGCTACTGAACGGCATATTTGTTCATTAGGTTGAATAATGTTAAAAAGTTCACACGCTTCTTGATGCGTCCTTTTTCTCTCCCCATACCCAATCATCAATATTTTTATTCTTTCTCTGTCACTTATTTTGCCCATTTTACGATAAAATTAAAACAATATAATCTTTCAGTGGATTTTAGTTTATTGAATGCTTCTTTATATTGCTCATTTTGTCTCTGTTTGAATTTATTGATGATATCATGAGGTATTAAACATCTGAGGAGTGACTCTAATTTCATTAAGTGACTTTCTAAGTATTGAATGTTCTCATTCGAGATCTCGATTTCTAAATTGAGTATTTCAGTGTCAAACTTGCGGTCTAAGTTGGACACCTGTTCATAATGATTTCCTGGAGTTGGAGAAGTTTGGCAGAATTTTTCTCCTCATAAACTAATGTCCAACTTAAAAAGCAAGTTTGATACTAAAATACCCAATTAAGAAATCAAGATTTCCAATAATAACTTTTGATACCTGGAAATTCACTTGATCAACTTAGAGTCACTCCTCAGGAGTTCCATACCTCATGATATCATTAGTGAATTCAAGAGAAGACAAAAGAAAAATATAATCTTTTCATCTTTTCAAATTCAAACACTATTGATTAATTTTGACAACTACTGTCACTTCTACAATGAATTTCATGGACTACTAGATACAATTAAATTTTTCCTTACTTCTGTTACTTTTCTATTAAAATCTTGGTAGGTATTGAAATAAAAAATATCGAACCATTAATTTTGCACCCCTCATAAAATGTTTAATCAGAAGCTGAAATAATATACAGGGAGTTCCAATGCAAATTTCAAAATTGACATTACTTCCGGTGATACCGAAAGTTCAGAAATCTCAAAAAATATGCAGATAAATAGGCAATCTACTGCTGTACATATCTACCAAATTTATTTCGATAGCTATAATAATTCCAGAGATATTTACTTGATTCCATTTATTTGCCCATCACTGTATATTGCAAACAGAATTACAAAAAAGCGATGATTCTTCGAAATCGAATCTTCTGAAACCCCTAAATACTTTTACAACACATCTACATTACGAGTATTACATTAGACATAAAACGTCACATGAGAAATTTCAAATCTTCCCGTGCACATCTTTCGATAGGGTAAAGTGAAACTTTCAATGAAGAAAGCTCACGTATTAACGTATGGGAGATTAATTTTCTCATTTTGTCCCGATTTGTCTCTACCCCGCAATGGAATACCCACAGCACAGCTGGTGTTGGGAGATGCCCCATTCACAGCGCATGTGGGTGGATCAATAATAATCAGCTGTCGATGAACTGCAACGGCGGCTGTCAAACTGAACCTCCAGGTGGCCGTCTGGCCGTATTCTATTCACCTCGTAATAATACCATGCAACCATTAATTCCATGCGATCTAATGAAGATGATAAAATGCTGCTTCGCGAAAATATTTGTATTCTCACAATTATCATTCCCACCGATGGAGATGGTGTTTTAGTGCGAGTTGTGATTTTTTACGTCCTGCACCTGATGGAATCAAGAGCGTCAAGTATATAGTTCCAAATGAACACCCAACAAAAAAAGTCGTTATTTGCTATCCAACTGATTTCATACAGAACGTTGTATAAAATTTGGTAAGCCGTGAGCCGTGAGGTGGCATTGCTTTGGCGCTCTTGTTGAGCTACTTACGATTAAATATTCCGACAAATCTATTAGCACTTTAATCAGACAAGAGTCTTTTCTCTGAAACAATATGATAGAAATACGAATAAACCTATATCTCAAATTGAAAATAAATACTCATAGTTATCCCTAAGTTATGTTAAAAGTTTAAATTCCATTCTACATGGAACCTGAGTAAGTGCATTTCTGATTTTTTATAACGTACATTATTTCACCGCAATGAACAATTTCCTCTCCTCCAAGTAACACTGTTAAAAAAGTCAGACTCATGTAAATCGAATAGGTATCTATGATAGCATTGAGCATTGATATATACTTCTGACTTTTTGTAATTTGTTTTGTCTCTTAAATGATTAAAAAAAATCATATCTTTAGGAGGAAAGGAGCTACGACAATGAAATTTCAAATAATTTTCAATAATGTGGTGCTCAATTATTTGTTCATATCGTTGACTGAATTTCCATCGTAAATGCGATAGGTCAACACATGTTTTCTTTAATACAACACCATACATTAAATCCGAACATTTCTGGATATATATATATACTTTTGAACTTTTGGCTGTCAATATTTAGTTAGCAAACAATAAAGCATATAGATCAGGGGTTAGTGACGGGGTGTCATACAATTCGGCGTATGACATAAAAGCCTAGGGAAAAAACCCCAGTAAAAAACCCTGGCTCCCCGTCTAAGTGTGAAAATACAAAAATAAGCTGAAATATATTTCAGGGACTTCTTTCTTCAAAAGTGATCTTCTATTGATGGAGACAGAGACTTCTTCAAGGTGCTCACATTGAATCTGGAAATAAAAAGACAAAAGCAGAAAAAAGAACTGAATAACAAAAATTGGTATCACATTCTTTTAAATTTATAACCCATTCCAAGAAAGAGTTGGAAACATCATGAATAGCCCTAAAACCATCTTGAAATTTATATATGGGACGGACAACTATTGATGAGATGAGGTATTGTTTCTTCTGCTTCTCCACATTCACAACTTGCGCTAGGAACTGAGTTCCATTTAAATAGCATGCCATTGGTACGACCATGACCTGTTCTCAAACGATTAAGAACTGTCCAAATTTTTCTTGGAAGATCAAAACCAGGAACTTTTTCAGAAGGATCAGAAACGAGATACTTATTGAACATTTCGTAAGAGTTCCACTCAGTCTTCCATAATTCTTTATCACTTATGTTCATATTGAAGAACGTATCATGCCATAATGGTTTACGTGACTTTAATCTGGGAATTCTATTTTGTGCAAAATATGAAATAATTGGGAATAAATTGGGAAAAGAATGATATTTATTCCAAGAATTCAGAGCTGCAGTCTGTCTGCGAATATGGGGAGGGACAATATTAGACAATACTGGTAACCAATGAACCGGTGTTGATCTTATGGTGCCAGTAATTATTCTCATGGATGTATTCAATTTGGTGTATGTGCACTATTAAACCAAACAGAGCAACAATCTCAGCTGCAGAAAAGACTACGGCTAGAGATGCTGTGCGAAGAACGGAAGCATCAGCACCCCAAGACGATCCAGCTAATTTCTGAACAATATAATTCCTAGTTTTCAGTTTTAGGCTCATATAATTTAAATGAGCCTTGTAATTGAGAAATTAATCTAATTTAACTCCTAAGTATTTTGGATAGAAATCATGTTCGATAGGAGAATCATTGAAAGTTACAGCTAATTTTCTATATTTTTCATGATTATTCAGATGGAAACAAGATACCTCTGTTTTGTTGGGATTCGGACATAATCGCCACTCGATAAAATAATTCTTTTAAATTTCCAAATCAGATGACAGTATGTTTTCCAAAGTATGGAAATCCGAATGTCGTCAGTATAAACAAATTTTTGAGATGATGTAGTGGGCAAATAACTTAGATATAAATTGAAAAGTAAAGGAGCTAAAACTGATCCTTGAGAAGACCGTTTTTCAATGTTTTGAAGTTGCTACTCTTATTGTCAATAAAAACACGAAACCTCGATGAGGAACAACTACAGTCAGTCGGGCATGAATGTCTAACCAAAAATGTTCGTTTTGTCTGTTGAATATCCCTGGGCTACTAGTAAGTTTCATTCCGCGTATAATTTTCTCAAAAATCGACGAGCCTTCTGCTAGTTTTTCTAAATACCAATGGCAAAATTCTAATCCACTGGCAGTATGATCAGGTAGGAGGGTAGGTTGTTTCCTATTAGTAAGGGGTCGGAATTCATTTTTTTTTCAATACTTTCGAAGCTCACCTTGTAGTTATACCAGTTTCTTTTTGTATTGGACATCTTAAAATATTGTAATTTTTGGATACAGTACCGATTACACCGATTTGTGTATTTTTCGTCACGTATATTACACTTTTTCATCATTTTTTTTCGTAACTTCCATGTTCAATCATTGTTTCTCAGTTGTCTAAATATTGACTTGTGCGATTGAATTCTTTCTGAAAAAATATTTAAATAGTTTTGTGATGCTTCAACCTCATTATATTTGTACGTATAATATAATATTCGAGCATCTTAAACAATCCATAACATTCATAATTCATTCTAAAATAAAATATTTGTACGTATTTCGAAATAATTATAGCACTGATTTGATTTCAAAATTTCGAATGATTTGACAATCAAAGCTCCAGTCTCTATTCATTTCAATATTTTTTGACCTTTGAAAAATTGAGTGACGAGCATAGAAATGAAACCTCAACTAGACCCAACTACTAAGGAGATTGTGGTAATTACACGATGTTGAATTTTTTTGTGCTTATTGACATTGAAACCCATGGAAAATATGGATCTTGACAATTTTGTATTACTACCATTGATACAAACCATAAGATGTTAGATATTTTTGAATTCAGAAAATAATGAGCTTTCAGAGAATGACACAGAAATTTAGTGCAGTTGTTCGATAAAACACAACTGGATCATAGCTTTGTGACAAAAAGTGGTGCAAAAACGACGAGCACGCCGCTGGATTCCACATAAAAAGTTTCTGTACAATGTTTCAATTTCTAAGCTCTATCATCATTATCAGCGGAGATATAAGTTGTTTCGATATCGCCATTCTTCCAATTTTCGCTTATAACTCGAAAAATAATGGAGGTAGCCGAAAATAAATATCTACTGCTCCCTTAAGTTTCTTAGAGGTAGAGAAATAGAAAATCAGATTTCTTCTCTGGTTGTTAAGTTGCTGTGTTAAATATCGAAATGTGCCGACCCTGTACATAAAATTTCAGAAATGCATAACCTTTCTCGAGATCATCAATAAATACTCTTCCCAATGAGCCTACTAGTATCAATACCACATAACGGCAGATGTATTTTGTGGAACCAGTATGCTACCTTCATACCCCTTCTTACTAATGGAGCGATGTTCATATTGGACTACTTTTAGAATGTTTGCAATGCATATGGTGCAGAAAAATCCTAAGTGACCAGGAAACGCAAGTTTGGTTTCTAAGTTAATACTTGGTGAAGATCTTACAGTATTTGCTTAATTTGACCATATATTCCTCCACACCGGCCGAATGGTGTGGCATATTTACAAATTTCAGTCAATTATTACTCAGGGTTTTCAAATGATTGAAGCAATATTACAAGAGGAACATACTTTTAACATGATTATGATTCGAGTTTTTCAAGATCATAAAGAGAAACGAGATAAAAAAAAATAGAAAGCACTGATGTGAGGTTAGATTGCTGTGCCGTTCTTGTTGAGCTACTTGCGAGTAAATATTCAAACCATAACAAATCTATAAGCACTCTGATCAGGTGAACAATAGCCTTTTCTCGTACTATGGGAAAATGCAAATATGAACGCCTAATGAATGAAAAAACCTATATCTCAAATTAAAAATAACTATTCATAATTTTCCCCAAGTTTTGTTCGAAGATATAATTCCCTTACTTACGTCAGTGCTTTTCTGAATTTTGACAACGTATATTATTTCAGCCACCGAGATGAATTCTATCTCTATGATTTCCCGTTATGAAAACTTTTGATTAATATTACGCCAACTGACACTAATTAATGAGCCCGGCAATTGTCAATCGAATATCGATCTGTGATCGCCATCGCTCAATGAAAATCACCGGGACATTTCTCTTTTCTCTTGAGTAAATGAAAAAAGTGATCATATCTTTAGATGTAAAAGAGCTAAGACAATGAAATTTGAGGATAAGTAAGATATCGATCACCTCAATATATTCACGAATTTTTATCGAAATCCGAAAAATATCTTTTGAGATAGTGAGTATCAAAAAAATTCTTTGTGAGAATTTTTAAAAATTTTCTAGAGTGATGATATCTGCAAAATTTTGCGAGCCGTTTTGTTGCAGCCTTCCTCAACAATATTTCAAGTATCGACTTGATCGGATAGATATTCTAGTAGTTATTGAGGAAACAAAATTTCAGATGCTCATAACTACTGAACCATCCTTCGGATTTGGCCCAATAACGAACTTGACCGAGATATTTGGACAATTAACCTATTCTCTCTCTTTTGGATGCTAGAGAGGATACGGCCGGCCGGCCGGAGACTCAACTTTCGCCCCGGATTCTTCATCAGGTAGTCGAACCCAATTGATTGAGACCATTTTCGGCTCGATATTCCAAAATTGAAGACATCTGGGCAAAATGATAGGCACTCTGTTCGGGTGAACAAGAAAAAAAGAAAAAAATTAAATTGAAACAATTGTACCTAATAATGGATTTGTGACTGTAATAAATAACATGGTTATTCAGAATAACGTTTGAAAAAAATCACTACAAAATTGGAAAATTTGTGACTTCCAAAAATTTACCAACTTAATCACGTGACATAGAAGTTTTTTTTATTTTTGCTAGAACTGGTAAAACCTAGCATATCGCCCAGTTACCGCTTGACGTTGAATTACGGGACACCCTGCATATTGAACTAAATGAGATACAAGTTATTTTAATGGAAATTTTAATCGATTTTGATTAAAAATTCGTAATATGGCGGCGATCTCAATATACTTGTTGAAAAAGTATTTCTGAACTTTTTAAGGATAATTACGATTTTTTAAATTTTTATGCTAACTGTTTCAAAATGAGTTAAATACAGTATATTATTGACTTGACTATCGACGATAAGAATTAAGTCATTATTCGGAGAGAGACTGATAGATATGAATACAAATATTCGATAGATCATCGAGTATAGATGTTTATTTAGTATGCTATTATTTCAAAAAAGCTCGTTTGACAGTGAATCAATAGTAAATTCAGAAAAAAATTGCGCTTTTCAAAAATTTTATTTAAAGGGTGTTATACCACATGTGGAATAAAGGATGTAATTTTCTACGTCCAGATATACAGTATTAACAATTTCAAGAAAATGAATATAGATGGTATATATTTCGAATACTGATTTGGGCTCAGCATCTGCCCGGATGGTATCGACATCATTCGTTAAACACTCTGTATTGTATTTCTCAATAGTGAACTTTACATTGTGTCCGTAAGTACAGAACAAATTCATTTTAATCTAAACATACTGTTTTAGGAAATGATCCTGAAACACGTCGATTTTTCATTTTTCTCTTCCGTATTTCAAAATAATCTAATGAATAGGATAAATTATTTTCGAGTCATCACGTCACCGTCATTTTCTTTTAAATAGAATTCCCCCATTTTGTCTCCATTTTCGGATAACTCTAGCTGAGCTGATTCCAAAAATGTATCACATGGTGATTACAATTGGTACAGAGTGGACAAAAAACAATAGTTTTGTGTGCTCATAAAGTGACACGTAACATTCTTCATTAGTCAAATTAACAATATTATCAAAAATACCTATTGTCCATCGGCAATTGGTTTAAATGAAACACCCTGTAGTTTGTTACATTTTTAGATTAATAAAAGTAAACTGTTTCCAAACATATTTGGCACTTGTGAAATGTCATTACTTATCTAGTAATTTATTCGTGTTCAATAATGTTTTATTACTACAGTATCTTTGGTATTCGTGAATGTTTCAATAATAATGTTTATTCATGAAATAATAATAATTCAGAGATGATTGAGTATGGAGACAGATCCCGAAGTCAGATGGAACTTAGCAATTTGTTCAATGATGAATACCCAGAAAGACCTACTGTAACGCGTTCAACAGTCAGTAAGATTGAAAAGAAATTTAGAGGAACTGGTACGGTTGAAAATGTACGCAAATTAGAACCTCCCTCTACAAATGCTGGTGCATCATTTGATGTTTTGAAAAAGATGCACACACTTCTGTGCGTAAAGTTAATAGCGATATCGTTGTTAGAAAAGCAACGGTACACAAACTATTGACGTTTGAAAAATGACATCCTTACAAATTCAAATGGGTGTAAGAATTAAATGAAGATGATTCCGATAGATAATCCAGTTTTGCGAAGAAATGATGGATTAACGACACTGAGACTCTCTCTAGATGCAAAACATTATTTTTTCTGACGAGGCCACTTTCACGTTAGATGGCGAGATTACCCGTCAGAATTGTTGATACTGGGCAAAGAAAATCTCCACTGGATGCGTGTGGGTCATACACAATACCCACAAAAGGTATTGTCTGGAATTGGAAGAAATCGAATCAACGGACTCTACTTTGTCAAAGGTAATTCAAACGGGGCAAAGTAACTTAACTTTTCAAGGGGTATCTCGTACCAACTTCACGTAATTTGTTTCCCTGCAGACGTAATCCTGGAGGTTTTCATGAAAGTTTATGGATTCAACAGAATGATGCACTTCCACAATATGCTGAAGACGTTGGAAGGTACCTAGATGAAATTTTTCTGAATAGGTGGATAGGTTGACGAGCACCTACCGAATGGCCAGCGAACTCACCAGATTTAAATCCTTTGGATTATTTTAGGTAGAGCCATCTGCAGAATGTTGTTTATGAAACGAAACCACCAAATATTGATCAATTGAAAAAGAGAAATCGAATAGAAATAAACAATATGACTCAAGAAACCATACACAAGGATCAACAAGAATTTGTACACCGTTTCGGTTACTGTCAAGTACAGCAAGGGCTTCAGTTCGAACATTTAAAGTCATGTATTCCATCAATAATATTACTATTATTATCATATTGTGTTTTCTCCACCCTCTACCAATTGGAATCAACATGTGATATATTTTTGGAATCCTAAAATGGGGACAAAATGAGGCCGTTACATTTACAGAAAATGACTGTGACGTCATTATTCAAAAAATTCACCCTGTATATTAGATTATTATTTAAATATACGGTGAATTAACAAAAGTCGATGTATCTCAGGAATATTTCTCAAAATGGTCTTTTCAGCTGAAAATGAACTGAACAGTGTATACCATAATGAAATAGCAGAGACCAGTTCAAATTGCAGTTAACAATCTTCAGCAACGAGGTGTGAATACTGATCGTGGGAGATAAACCAAAAATAAAACGAAGATTCCTCGATGAAACCGCGTCATTATTGTCCTTTTTATAGCAAATATTCGATCGTTCCACATTTCTCGGAAATTTATGACATCGAAATTATGGCAGGGAATACATCAACTACAGTTGATGTGATCTTATTCGGTAATGGTTATGCAAATGGTTTTCGAGTCCAGTCGAGTGCATAATCTTAAACTTGACCTTAAAAATCCCGAAGCCTAGATTCTGGTATGTTTGGATGATTGATCTTTCGAGGTTGCTTGGTTTCATGAAAGATGTAAGCCATTCTTCATGATTTAAATTGATGATGCCGTTGATAGCTGTCGATTGATGGATAACGAATTATTCAAGTTGTTATATCGAATAAATTTCGTGAAGATTTAGCATAGCGAATTCTGTAATTATTATGTAACGGTCAGAAAAATTGAAAAAGGGCGAAAAAGCGCCCATAATTTTGACTCTGAGTCTCAAATTTTCAATCTGTAGGCAAAATGGAGTGTTAGCTCTTGGAATATTCCTGAGCTTTTCCACCATTTTCAAACAAATATGAACTGTAGCGGATAGCGCAGTAACAGCATTTTCAATTTTGAAAATGGCATTATTAATTTCATAATGGAAATATTATGAATGGGATTGCTTTATGATCTGATCTGAATTGAATAAAGTTGAGTGGAATCAAATATCGAAAATTATTTAAAGCATTAAATTCGGTGACAGTAAGGCAGACAATTTAATTCGAAACTTCGGATCTCATGTACGAAATTGAGCAATGATTTTTGTCAGATTGCTTGTCGTGGACTACTCAGTATGTTTCTGAGGATCATCATTAAAACTAGACGAGGAGCCAGGGTTTTTTTTACTGGGGTTTTTTCCCTAGGCTTTTATGTCATACGCCGAATTGTATGACACCCCGTCACTAACCCCTGATCTATATGCTTTATTGTTTGCTAACTAAATATTGTCAGCCAAAAGTTCAAAAGAATATATATATATATATATATATCATTAAAACACCAAAAACCAAAATCGATTTTCTGTTAATACCTTTGGTACCGATTTGGCTATAGGTTTCACTCTCGTAGGTGGCTTTATATGCAACAATGAATTACTCAGTATCCTGATGACTTGAAACAGATATTTTCGTTTTAGGAAGCAGTTAATTTTCTATGATGATGATCAATTTATCTGGTTGATTACTAATTAGTTATGTATTTTCGAATTCCCAACAAGAATTTTCTACTCAATTAAGTCCATTTTCATTAATTGTGTTGCGTATCACAGTATGTTTAATGCGGCTTTCCTTGGGTGACAATCTTCGATTAACTCAGTTGGGATGTATATCTTCGTGGTTCACAAAAATATTCCTCGATACCAAAAAGTTGCATCGAATTTTCACTTAACACTGCTCAATACGGCTGGTTTAGCTCAAACTAACACTCTGTTCAGCAACAACAGTGAAGCAACTTTATTCACTCATCAATTTTCTGTTACTGAGCGAGAGTAAGATGTGAACAGTTTAGAGTTCAGAATGATTCTTATTTTAGAATTCATTTCTTTTAGTTTTTATATTCTCATCCTTCTGACGCAAAATGAGGTACAAACATTCGTGTAGACTATGTGGGATTGCAAGAGCCTTCTTGGAAGATCTGATTCTCAAGTATATAAAGGAATCACATGTGCCCATTCAAAATATCTGTGGCCATGCTTCATAAGTCGCCACGTAGCGTATATCAACATCGATCTCGGGTATCGTAGTGGTTAGAACGAAGATTCTACCGGGTTCTAATCCCGTCTGCTGCCTTTCTCAAATACCACAAATGACGAATACCTAGCGTTTATGGCATGGCTCACACAAGCCATACTGAAGAGTCCCAATGTGTGCGCCAGGAACGAAACGCGTAGGGATATAAAACCTACATGATATTCCTAACAGTTAAAATGGTTTTGAAGACTCTTTCAACATATTCGTTAACCCTGAAATTGAGATTTATTGTATTAAATAGCTTGAGTGGCCAAATGTCTTGTCTGGAAAGTTTCTTTACGGATAACAAAAATACAGGGTCTTTGACCACTGCGTTAATTTTATCCATAGGTTCTTGAGATCAAAAGAAACACTTCTTCCAATACGGTTTCTCCAAATTCAGCTGCGTTAAAAAGTTATAAGCATTTTTAGTTTTCACATTGGGCAAATACCCCTCTGTAGTCTAGTTCAGTATGAATGAAAAATACCTTCCACAGCATCCACTAATGAGTCTAAATTGATTAAAAACATTATTTCCCTCTTAAAAAGGATTCATTCACTCATGTTTCATTCGATGAGGTCCATATCCAGAAGGAAGATACAAAATAATTTTCTGGTAAAAAAAATTCAACACAATAAACAGATTTTTGCGGTTCTACTATAATTTCTTTCTACTTTAAGATTATAAACCATCTCTTTTTAGTGAGAAATTCCAAAAAACCTCAGAATTATTGGATGTTATCATCATACATTTGTAATTTTCTCCTTAAAATTTCCAAATCACGAAAACCATCATTTTTGTGAAAACTTCCAAGGCAAGAGGTTGTCACATTGCTCATTTTTCAATCAAAGCCAGAAAAAATCATCTATGATTTTCCAAACACTGATATTTTTGAAGTTTCTTCTCCTTGACAGGGACCAGTGAACAGGTCTATGAGGTCTCTTGATATCATCCTGTTAAAAACATGAAATTTTTTTTCGAAATCTTCAAAAACAATGAATGATGTCAATGATAATTATTTTAAAGTGATGTTCCTTTGCTTGATGATTATTTTCTCTACTGAATCCCAATAACAATTTACTTGGATAGATTACAAGTATTCCCAGATTTAGATGTGCAATTATACTTGCTTGAAGAAATTGAGCTTGATCACCTGAATTTGATTCTGAAAAATCAACTTCAATAAAAAATTTTTTTGTTAAATCATTAATATGAATCTATTCTGTTTAGACTATAATTAATTACTGAATATGGGTAAATTTTTGGTTTCTATAATCAGAATATCTGTTTCAATTATGTAAACAAAAACAGATATATTGAATAATGGTTATTCATTAATTTTGTCAAATTTTAATACCTTACCATAGAATATTAATTTATTACCTCAGGAGAGAAAATAAAGTTTTTTTAAATGAAAGATAATATATGTAACCATTATTGAGTTTTAGTTATAATTTTTCTCAGAATAACTAGAGTGAAATATTATCTCATTAAAATGTTATTATAACGTCTCTGTGGTGGGTAGTTCCCAATAAAATAGTGTTCTGTGGTTCCTTGTTGTTTTGATTATGTTTGAAACTGTCAACAGTTATTTGTACCTTAAAAAAATGTGGAAAATATTATAATAAAATAATAATAATGATTTCGATAGTTTTAAATTATTCGATTCAGTATGAAATGATTATGGTCAGAAAATACATTTCTATTCTAATCTTTCTTGTTTATGAGCCTATAGCTTCCAGTTTCAATATTGATTTAATTTTAATTAACCATGCATCATAACAAACATTCAGAAATATTAAAACTTAGTCAAATTCTATTATCTCCTGAGTTTGTGAACCAGGTTGAAATGGTGTATGAAATAAAGATGGGAAAAAGCTTCTATAAAGGTACAAAACAAATCTAGGAGACTCAGTTCGAAGTTTTTAAAATTCATATGAGCTTAATTTGAAGCATTCTTATGTTAGAATAGATATAATTTGATGAACCTTGAAAGTCTGAAGCTACAAAGAAACAGCTTTTCATAAAGACAAGTCTTCAATTTTCAGGTCCTGACAGAAAATATATTACCTATTTCAACGGTCATGAGAATATACCGAAGTACCTATGTGAGTAATGGAAATCTTTTTCTCTATTTATTATGGAATATTACACTGGATTAAATATTAAACAAGATACTAGACATCATTAATAATGGATACAGAAAATGGCAATTTAGATTTTGTAGTGAATGTAAGACAAAAATTGTTCAGTGGTTAATTTCATCTATAGTGTTCAGTGGTGGAACCATAGACTGGAGAGATTTCCCCAACCTTTTGTAGAAATATTTAATAAAGACATAAAATATGGCAACATTGAACAAATCTGATAATTGAATCATTTCAGCACAGAGTTTGATTTGGAAAAATTAGAAAATTTGGACAAAATTATATCGATTTAATTCCATTCAACTCCAAATTTCTCAAGAATGGTGCAATTTAGGAGAAAAGATTATGAATGATTTTATCTGCAAAAATGACTAATGATTCCAGCAATTACAATTCATGCAATTTAACCAATCTATAGAGTAATAGTGAGAAACCAACAAGAAATGGAATAAATCTAATGATGCCAAAATATGCATGACTAATATCAAAAACCTTCTACAGGAGATCATTTCAATTGATATTGTCGTTTGAATATTACAGGTGAAAATGCAATTTTTTTATAAAATTTCAACACCCTATATCTTTTGAACGGGGCCAAATTTGAAAAAATGTTTTAGGAAAAAAAGTGTTTCTTTTGATCTCAAGAATCTATGGTTAAATTTAACGCAGTGGTCAAAGACTCACCCTGTATATCTTCGATGCATTACATAAGAGATCGAACGTACTCCAGCCTTTAAATCTATTAAAAAATAAGATAATGAAAAATAAAATTAATTTATACGTGGATACAGGAATTTGCTTCAAAATTGACAGAAGTTTTAAATTGACTACGTAGATGACATGTGAAATTTCATACATGATCTTGATACTAAGGTTTCGGATTACCTTTATTAGACATTTCATATTTTGAAGGATAAGAATGGACATAAGCTAAAACTCATAGTGTTTTATTGTGTACCTTAAATATTTGATTATAAACATTTAAATATAAAATAAGATAGTAGGTGAATAGGTAGAAATGTGGAAATGGGTAGTTATCAATTTTGATATATCTAATCGTAAATGGTAGAGAACAAAATTTTCATGCCCCTAACGGAAGAGGACAAAGTTTCTCAACACAACGCTTGTAATCGCCAGTTAGAGCCACCCTAACGGCTCTATCCTTTTCTGGATGAGTATAGATGACTCTCCTAAGTCACCACTGTAACGGTAGAATATTCTCTTTCGTTATTAATAACGCCAGCGTCCCGATTTCAATATTGGCTTCACAAGAGGAGCATTTACGTACAACAATCATCTGATTCAAATACTCCTTAAGACATCTGCGTCAAGAATGTTGCTTTAATTGTTGAGCATGTGGCCAGGCAGATAAGTGATTGGCAGATATAAAGGTAAAATCTTCCTGTGGAAAGCTTGTCATTGGATCACCAATGAAAAAGTGGCTAGGCGATGTGGGAGTAAGGACGTACGGATCAGACGACATGGGAGATAGCGGACGTGAATTTAAAATGGCTTAAATTTCTATAGTGACCGTGGTGCCTAAACTTCTGCTACTTCTCGCCCTCTTTATGAAGGGGAATGGGTATACTGGAAAGGGCTAGAGTAGATCGGAGCTTACCAGCTGCGCTTTCGAGGCGCCTTATGTGGTTACTGGAAAGCATCTTATAATCTGAAGCGGCTCTTCTAAATTGATTAAGGTATCACACAGTAAGGGTATGGTATGTTTAACTGACCTTACCGCGGTCTCCTAAATGGCACCAAAATGAGTCCACCTAGTTGACTTTATTAATATCGATTTTCATACATATTTGTGACGAAAAACACGTTATATCTCAGGTATATCGGCTATCATAAGCCTGCTAACAAGCTAAAATTCGACCTCTTGAATTAAGAATAGAGGATCGTGTTGCAACAGTTGATTTTGAATAAATTCATTTGGGATTAGACCACGAGACACCATATCTGCTGGATTCTCTTATGTCGGCACATGGTGCCAGTTACAAGACAGTGTCGACTGTTTTATTTCCGCAACACTAGTAGACTGAGGTTTTATGCAAGGGTGATTATATATTAATCCAACTACAGTGAAATATGAAAACTGTACAAGCGGAACTCCTGTTGCCTTTTATTTTGGAGCCATCTTTAGTCCCTTCTAATAGAGTTGGCAGTGTATTAATAGCAAGGCAGAACCATAATGGCCTCAAGGAGCCACCTTGTTAGATTTCCTGAAGAATTGAAATATTATTCGTATTGATATTAATATTATTAGTTGAAATACTTTCCCTAACTTATCGGGGGACATCCCCCCATCCAAGATACCTATATGTTAGTGTCGAATGCACTCTTCACAAATTACTGGTTCCGTGGAAACGATCTGAACTTAATATTATTATTATTATTATTAATATTTTTTTTTTTTCGTGTGGGAGGAAAAACCATTTGTAGGCCACCTTGTGGATATCTGCTTCTAAAAAGTGCCAGAGTCCAGTTGTTGTTTGGGTATTCAATAAAAAAGCTCTCACACTATCTTTGTTGTTCATCCTGCCCTCACAGTATCTCTCACCAAAAAGATGAGCGGCAAGTGGTCTTAAGTGTTGATGATTGGAAGTGATCCGAACAACACTGCCTTCTGCGTTATGTGTGATAATGGTCTGCAGGTAGGAATAGTCTCCAATTCCTTTACATAATTGGGTTTGAGTCCTCCTAGATATTCTATGATCAATACTATCATCCTTACTTTACGTCCCGGGTAAAGAGTGCGCAGCTCGAATATTAGATCTTTGTGTTTTTCCTTTTTCTTTGCTTCCTTCAACGTGACATTATTCTCAACAAGGGATGAAAATTCGAGGACAAGCCATGCTTTTAATCCTTTGTCCAGCAGGATTACGTTAATTTGTCGAGATGTTGGAACAGCATAGTTACAGTATATTCGAGCTCTCTTATTCTCTGAAACTGAGTCAATCTCTAGGAGAATAAATGTTAGCATCGGTTCCTTGTCTATTCCATGAACTTCTCTCAGGTGAACGTAGAGAATTCGAAGTGCCGCATTATAAACTTCAAATACCATGATGGAGCGTTATTTTCATGAGCAGACAGAATGCTCATGATAGTTTTCTGCTGGATTTGGTAAACCCTGCAAGTTATTGGAGTGTCCATATACAAAATGTTCTTCTAATGCGAACTTGTATTAATCACTCCATCTTGACAAGCTATAAAAATTTTTCTATTTCAGACTTGAGCCGTGCTGACCTTGAAAAGACTGAAGAAAACTCTTCAGATAGACCTTGATCTCTCAATCTCTTGAAATATATGGATTCTATCGATTTACTTATGTGATCTTCTAATAGTGTTTTGAGTTGTGCCTGTCTTTATATTCTGTATATTCTTTGTGTTGAGTTATTGGGATGCATGCTACGATTCAAATTCATTATTTTTTTCTTGTATCTGTCAAACTCGAGTTAATCAGGATGAAGGAGTACATGGGTATTGCCACTGCTTGGCCATTTTTTCCAAAAGTTTTTTTTATATTATTAATTCTTTTTTTTTGTTTCCTCCAATGAAGTGATGGGTTGCTAATTGCTGATTTATACGTCAGGACCAAGAAGATCAGTGTTCTACTCTTGCGATTACTATAACTGTTATTATTATTCTTATTAATCTCAAGATGGCTAAGATATCCGGACATCAATAGATGCAGACAGTGGTGAGAGCTTGAATCGACAATTGATAATTTTAATGCTCACAAAGATCTGCTATTAATTCTACTTCATTCACCAGATTCGGCCAACTTCCTTATTGGAGGAATGTTTTTTGATCCTTGGAACAGTAGTTGGCAGAGCTTCCGAAATTAATGGAGCTGGGTTGGATTGAGAGTATTGAGCTTTCAAGAAATTAAACTGAGAAATTGAGTTTTCCAAAGAACTATTGATATCTTTTTCCATTTCTATTGTGCGAGTTTTTCAAGCAACCATTTTGTGGTTAATATGGAATTCGGTGATTCGATGGCGGAGGATGTGGCGATAATGATTCTTCATGTGAAAATGGAAATCATTTAGATTTTATTGAATTCATTATTATTAGGTGATCTTATGTAATCAGGTTATGACTATCACAAATTTCTTCAATTTGTTAAGTGTTTTTTGATTCTTGAGAATTCATCTAACCTTCTCTTTTATGAATGTCCTATGCAAGATATTCCATTTGCCTGTCAATGGATATATGCCTCTGATAAAGATATATAAAGTGGATGTTTTATTCGGGATATTGAATAAAATATGTTTTTACATTAGTAGCATCTATTGAAATTGATTTTTTATCATGATCATTCTCTTTGAATCATCAATCGTGAATTCTGAAAGAAAATTTTATTTCAGGCAAAAAAAGATGTAGCCAGCCTTGTTGACAGATATTTTGGTGATTTGTACGGAAACTACAACCGTTCGAAGAAATCTCTGATCAGACAAGCCAGGGATCTGTTTGTCTGTGAATATTATGGTAGTTTGGAGAGATTTGAGAATGAGTTCTGCGTACAGGCAGCGAAACTACTCCGACATCTTAAGGTGAGTCATTTTTTGAAACTAAAATTGAATGATCTTAAGAACACATAACGAATTTAATCAACATCTTCTTTGGTGTATGAATGCAATTTGCATGATAATTAAACAGTTTCGTTCTGATTAATTTTTAAGAGTGAATATGTCAAAGCTTTCTCACTTCGAATAAGGAGAAGGGGCCAATCAGTAGAAGATATTGATTGATTCGATCAAACACGTAGCTCCTCTTTATGGTACCTTGGAATGAAAAAGTGTTAGTGAGGAGTTCAATGTCAATGGTACTATTTTTGTTAATATTACCTGAATTGGTCCTTTTGAATATCGAAACTCGGAACCTTTTCATATTCGATTAGGAAATTTATTTAAATATTTTTTAATGAAATACTTGGCATTCCATTAAATCGGAATCAATTACCAGCTTTGTTTAGTGTTAAAATAACTGTATTCATTTGATGATTATGAACACATTACATGAAGTATTGAAAAGTGTTTTATTACACTGATTACTTACACTGATACACAATTGATGGAGTGGTTGGTTTGAGCATACCCGACGTAGGTACACTTGTTAATATGAACTTGAATAGAACGATAGGAAATTTCTGTATCAGCAAAACGGAATGGATCTTTGTTGGAAGTGAACTGTTTCTTTCTTGGGAGTGAACTGCTTTTAGCGACAGGGCTGAACTTCTTATATATGGGTGACATACATAGTCCGATCGGCGTTGTTTTCCTTGGTGACTCAAGGGCGCCAGTTTGAAGGATTGTGAGCTTTTGTGGCGCCTGAATGCTGACGCGCTATATGAATGCGGAATGCGAACATACTCCTCGGGCTGAATCAATCAGGTTAAGAAAGGAACTAAACAAAAAATGGAGACAAGTTCAAGAAAACAAACGAAACAAAAAAATTTAGTCAAGTAGCGCATATTGCATAAAAGAAGATAAATATTAAAGAGATACCTAATGAGTAGCTTATTCATTACATATATTTTATTGGTAGATCTATTGAATGTAAGGCAATAGTGTATATTTTTTTTCAAGTGATGCAAAAACATTAAAAATATCAGAAGTGTTCTGAACAAGGTGAACAGTCTTCTTCTGTTCAGGTATATTACCAATGAGTTCCTCAAGCTTTAAATTGGCCATATCAAGCTCAGACTTTAAGAAGAAGTTGGGACCATGCCACCGTATGTATAAGAGTATTAATTACGATGGGATTGAACCTCTGGAAAGGATATCTGCAGGATTTGGTTTGACTGAAAGTATGAATCACCTAATTCAGATTATTCATTTGAACTCTTTGAAGGAAGATCTAGTTGGAAACTACCAGATGTAATCGATCTGTTGTGTCTTTAAAGAGTTGTTCAGCCTGTTGCTCAGTTGGATTCAAGGTAGATTGAAAAATATTTTTAATTTTCTTCTTTTTACAAAACTTAGTTAAAAGGTCACTCGAATCATAATCATCTGATAAAACCCAAGGTGTGAACTTTGAAGAACTGATTGTTGACGGAATTTGAAATGTACATCCATCAACTGAATATTGACTGAAATATTAATGGAATTCAAACTTATGGGCTCTTGAGGTTGATTGCAGGTTATAGTCTTAAGATCCGCGCAAGACACTTTGACTTTTCGGTCGGTGTGTACTAATGAATAAAGTACTAGATCGACCATTTCATTCGACATTGAGCAACTTTGAGAAATTCCCGTAATTTGGATTCTTTGGCTATATGTTTTTAGATTTAGTTTTTTGACTAGACCTTGTGATATGAAGGATATTTGACTTCCTGAGTCTGCAAGGCAAAAAGCTATTATAATTTGTCCACATGCACTGTGCTACACGTGCAGTTGCTAGATGCACATCAATATTGCACGATTGGACTGAAAGCGAAGAAATATTTTGTGATTGAGTGGCATTAACATGGGGGCTTGGAACGAAAATCTGAGCATTAGTGGACAATAATATCGAAACGTCGGAAATCATTACATCCACAATAGATGATGGTAATAGTCCAAACAATCATTCAACAATAACGAAGACGTTAACTACTGATTGGTGGATCTTGTTGGTTCACCATAAACTTTCGAAGAAGAACCAGCGTTTGAAGTTTAAGAATTTGTGTGGAAATGGAGCAAACTATAATGGGATCGACGAAAAATGTAACAGGTGCGTTGACTGGAACATGACTGAACATTATGGTCCAGCGAAAGTAAATTCATACACGCATTTTTTGCCTTGACAGCAGCGAGACGATCATTTGTGGATATCTTTAAGAAATTTATTTTATTTATTTCTATTTTTATATTTTGTGGTCATCAGTTCAAAATATGAAACATTTGAAGAACTCAATTTTATTAGAATGGGAATGATGATATGTCGTTATGTCTATTATTTTATATTATTACCTTCACAGAAATAAAAATGAATTCCTTCGAAATAATAGAAATTTCACATATAACACAAGAACAGCTAATATTACTTATCCTCAACATAAACTTACATTAACTGAAAAAAATCCATTATATATGTGTATAAAGGTTTTCAACAAATTACCAGATTATATGAAAAGAATAGAAAACTACAAGATATTCAAGATGAAAACAAAAAAAATTTTAATAGGTAAGGAACCATATAGTGTAGGAGATTTTTTGATGTGATGGTATTTATGTATATAAGACACTATTTCATTTTATTATTTTTCTTTGTATCAGGAAATTTAATCATTTGAAATAAAGAATCTATCTATCTATCTATCTATTTAACGACTTGAATTTTGTATTTTCCGACGCATTATATGATGACATGGTTTCAAGAATTTTATATTCATTTTCTAGAATTATATGAATTCTGAAAGAGTTGAAAATGGAGAAGCATTTCTTTCTCCTTCAAATTCCTTCTAAAACCGAAATTCAATTCATTAGAAAATATTTGGATTAGAACCAACTCTTTCAAGTTTTTAGCCAAATTGAAAGTTTGTAATGCAGCTTGCAGCAGGATTTAATTTCTGTAATAAAGCATCTCAAACTCGATTCGTTATTTTTGGATAAGTTCGGAACATTTAATAACTTTTTAATATATGCGTAAACAATAAGATACTCATGTTTGTCTGTCCTTTAATGTACTGATAACGATGGAGAAGTTTAAACCAATTACCTCTAAAATATCGAAAAGCCGTAATAGCTCTTCGGTTAGAGCAGATTTAGGGAACATCTATTTCTGAACATCCGATAAATTGTTATTTTCTGATATCAGGGCGTTGAACGGTTCGAAAAAAACTTGGCCATTTTTTTATACCGCCAGAGAACTTCCGGTAACTTTATACTACTATGCGAAATTGGAATATATGAATTAGTTTTAGGTTGAGATTTGGACTATGGAGTGTACTCGAACTGACCTACAATTTTTGTGGCGAAAGATATCAAATCATAATACTTATTTTCTATGTTTTCTCTCTGCTTACTGCATAAGTAATAATATAATCAATAAGTTTTAGCTGGGTTTGAATCTCATCATATTCCTTGAAAATGAGCACTAATTGTTCTAAAGGAATTTTACTTAGATGAATAATCATTAAGTTCTTCACGTCTAAACCAATTTTCCATCCTTGTCAATTTTGCCTCGATTATGCTTTTATTTTACCGAAAATATATACATTATCTTCAGACAATATGAGTAAAATAATAGAATGAATGATCAAAATAATACGAATTAAATATATGGTTTGAAGAAAACTCCTTAGGATACCTATCAGGTAAACTCTGGGTGATCACTTGGTAGACTTCCTGTGTACTTGATACGTGCTGATTGTCAGTTATGACGGTGACATACTCATTTGTGTCGCCTGGCGTCTCGAAGTTAAACACTGGGAGATGGGGTGGAATCGTACAGCGTCTTGATAGATCTACAGCTTGATAACGCACGAAGGTGGATGACTTCTTTCTGAATTATTTGGAATACGAATTTTTCTTCATTCGTAGAAGTGAATGATCACGTACTCTCAATGAAACGATGATTAGTTATTGTGATGACTTGATTCTTTGTCAACTATAAACTGGTTCAAAGGACAATTTTATGTATTCATTCGATGATTAAGAACATATAACTTGAAGTTTTGAAAAGTGTTTTATTACACCGATACACAATTTATTAATGAGTGGTTGGTTTGAGGACACTCGACGTAGGTACACTTGTTAATTTGAATTTGAATAGAACTATAGGAAATTTCTGTATCAGAAAAACAGAATGAATCTTGATGGAAGTGGACTGTTTTTTTCTTAGGAGTGAACTTCTTTTTGCGACAGGGCTGAACTTCTTATATATGGGTGACGTAATGACCATACATGTTCCGATCGGTGTTGTATTCCTTGACGACTCAAGTACGCCAGTTTGAAGGATTGTGAGCATTCGTGGCGCCTCAATGATGACGCGCTATCTGAATGTGAAATGCAAACATGCCTCTCGGGCTGTACCGATCAGGTTAAAAAAAGAAATGAACAAAAAATTGAGACAAGTTCCAGAAAACAAACGAAACAACAAAATTTAGTTAAATTTTGCATTTTGCAAAGAAGAAGATAAATATTAGAGAGATAACTAATGAGTACCTTATTCGCTACATGGAAGACAATTCTGTCACCAGCCAACTTCCGAATTTTATGCACCCAAGGAGAAGTCAAATATTGTTGCAACCAATGAGTTAATAATTATCAATAATTAATTCATGATTTCGACGATTTTTTTACGTATGCTCAAGTCCACGGATCAACTCGCTGTCAACTGATGCAAATTCATAACCTGTCATATTTCACTTACAGAACTCACGTGATTTCATCTCGAACGCCGTAAATTCAATGTGATCATGGTACAAAATATGAATTAATTTCTTATCAACAGTCACCCCTCAAAGTATAAAGCAATGTTTTCTTTTAGAGAAGAAAAAGTGTGAATTCTCAAAGATAGGGAATTTTTCTCAAAATGTCAAAATATCCTAGTGATTTTCTAAAATCCTTTTTACTGGAATGATGAAAGTACCTCGATATCTTTTAGGGATCATCATCAGTACAATTTCCTCTTACCATATTTTGTGCGATGTTTAGATTCGACCATATTGTGGAGAGTTTGAACCAATCGACACCTGAATGTTCACGTTCTAAACTCAAAATTCATTCACGACATCGTTATTTACTATCTTTTTATTAATATAATATGGAATCGTGCATCATTCGCGGTTTCTCTGCCATAAAAATCTCAATCTCCATGAAAACGACGACCGGTATTGCCCCTTTGTTTCGTAATATCACATGTAGAGTCCCTCCACCCATCATGACCGTATTGCTCAATTCCGCTAGTAGCGACAGTTGTTCAGAAGACAACTCACATGCATGTAAGCTCAAGACCTTTTATGGACCGTGATCCAATGTGTGTTCATTCGTTTAGGTCTTAAGACTCTTCTTGACATCATTGGCATTCGTTCAGTCGATCGCACGATACAATCTTCACGTAACATTCTTTCCGCTACCGTATTTACGAAATTTTAATTGACATTAATAAATTGGCAACATTCGAAATGATAAAAAAATCAAACAGCACTGTCTTGATGTCAGGAGAGTTTGCGCGCTTGTTCTAGAGTAATTTCCTGTACTCTGAAACAGTGTAATACTAATACGACCGCCACAATGAATGAATTAACCTATAGCTCAAATTGAAGATAACAACTCAGTTTTTCTTGAGTTTTGATCCTTAAACTTTCTCCTCCTAAAAACCAATCATTAGTAGGCACATCAACTCTATCATAAACCAGTTAGAATATATTTCTTTCACTTAAACTGATTTTCAAGTTATTGGGAAAGCCAGATTTCTGACACTCTTAATTCGAGAACCATTGGGCGGATTTTATCCAATAACGAACATAACGGATATATGTGGATGTTCAAGGTATTAGGTGAAAATAAGAAATCTGGTTTACAGCTTTCGAATACAATTGAGCATACAGCCGGGAATCCCTATGTTCGACCATGGATTTTTCTATACAGAATCGAACTCAAACCATTTGGAAACCGATATTAAAAAATAGCAATAGACTAAATCACCAAAGCTCACAAAATGTAGATTTCATATGTTGACGATCCCTACAATAATATCCTCATGAAAACAAACTATATCCGACTTTCATAGGGAGGCATGTAATATGTTGATTATTTGATCCAGTGTTCTACAATATGAGTTCTACGAATGTAGGTTATCTGGAGATAGTTCATTTTGCATATGTTCATACAGGATTTAGGCAAAACGATAGCTTGATATTCTATTGGAAAAAACTGTCTGGGTACTCGTTTACTGAAATTGTAAATTACTGTATGAATTACGAGAACTGGAGAAAGAAAATGAACAATTGACAAATATCTTTCTTTTCAAATTACACTCTTTTATTCCATACGATTGAAATTTGATCAATTTAATTTAATCAAATTAAGAAAAATATTTCAAAACACACGAAAATGATTTTTTTAATTACAGTAGCTCCTTGAGATCAGCTTATTTCTTCTCATTTTCAGTTCAGTGAAATTTAGAATTATTCTCTGCAGCTGCATCATCAAACATAACCATAATTGAATAATCATTTGTGAATAATCCTACGGAAAGTTGGAAATTCTTTCACAGCCAAACTAACAATTGATGTCAATTAAGCAAGAGAACCCTTAGTAATATTGTTCAATTAAATTTTAAAATTAACAATCTGAATTCAGTTTTCTCGAATTCAGGTTGGTTTTAGAGTCTTAAGCAGTCGCTTGTTGGGTGATTTTGTAAGTTAGTTCTGACAAGAGCCGATTATTTTTAATTTTATATTCTCTTCTATTCCTTTTGTCTGGAACTTTTTCGTCTCGAATGGAATCAACAATAGCAATATACAAGCGGAATTTCATCTTCCAGAACTGTCATCTGACCATTCACCAGTCCTTCTAACCCTCCACACAATATCAAAATCGTATGAAATTAAATTGTCACTAACAACCGAGAAAACCAATTTGGCTAAGTTCCGGCAGATACACGAGGAAGAAGCAGTTACGAGTTTCTGAGTATAATTTTAGAACCACGTGATGGCCTAGAAATAGCTGCAAACAACAAAACAAAAATGATACAAAACGTAGCATGGGAAAGAACTGCTGATAGAAAACCGAAGATCAAGAGGAAATAGCAAAGAGCACTGAATCAACTCACCTGAAAAATACGTGAAACCATACCGCTATATAAAAATTCTCAATGCCAACACTATACATGTGTAAAGTAAATAAATGATGAAAATGAGCACATCTAGGATTGAAATGATGAATACAGAATGAGCTGCCTGAGATGAAGAAAAATGCTATAAATTTGCCAAACATGACCCCTATTCTGATATCAGTAATCCGAAAGTTGAAACCTTTCTGGATGTTCTATGTCAGATGTTTTTCCAATTAAAATTTTCAAACCAACAGAAGTAGCCTATGAGATAAGGAGACTGAGAAACAAGAAGGCTCCTGGATACGACCTTATAACGGCCAGAAAACAATGTGAAATCATATAGGCCCATAAGTCTTCTGGCAATCCTGGGTAAACTGTTTGAGAAGTTGCTTGTCAAAGGCAAAGGATGCTATGGATATGCACCAACTGGTATCAAACCAGCAACTAGGTTTCCAAGAGGAGCACTCGACAACACATCAGGTTCATTGCATCGTGAACACCATCTCAACAAGCCTAGAAAATGGAAAATTTTGCTAAGCAGTGTTTTTGGACTCATCGCAGGCATTCGACAAGGTTTGGCATAACGGACATGTATACTCCTCCCACCACCATATTACATGATTAGGAAGTCGTATCTGCAGAATTTTATTTTTCCTCGAAGTATAAAAAGCAAAAACCACTCCTGCCAAAGATAAATCCGGAGTCCAAAGGGAAGTAATTCAGACCACTTTTATATATCATTTACAGTTTGGACTTTCCAAATCAGAACCCCACCATAGTATATTTAACAGATGATATAGCCATACTTGCACCTAATGAAATCCCTGAAACAGCTTTCAAACAATTACACACAGATGACCTTGGACAGTGGCATCGAAAATGACGACTCAACTCCAATGAGGCTAAGTCAGTTCAAGTTACATCCACTACAAGAAAATGGATATTCCCCCTGTCAAAATATTCCAGGGAAAAGTGCCTGTCGGCACCAAGGCTAAGATTTATCTTGGCATACATTAAATCATTAATTAAATTAATTGAGGCAACATATTAATGCTAAAAAAATGAAATGATTTCCAAATTCCGAAAAATGTATTGGCTAGTTGGTAGGAAGTACAAACTGAACCTTCAAAATGATTTGCTCATTTATAAAGCGATCATCAAACAAATATGGACGTACGGCATCCAATTCTGGAGTTACGTTAAGCCATCGAATATTCAAATTATCCAAGGAGTACAATAAAAAATTTAGAAAGCACTGACGTGAAGTCAGATTGCTTTGGCGCTCTTGTTGAGCTACTTGCCAGTAAATATTCAAACCATAACAAATCTATAAGCACTCTGATCAGGTGAAGAATAGTCTTTTCCCGTACTATGGGACAATGTGATGCAAATATGAATGCCTAATGAATGAACAAACCTATATCTCAAATTAAAAATAACTACTCATAATTTTCCCCAAGTTTTGTGCGAAGCTATAAATCCCTTCCCTAAATACTTACGTCAGTGCTTTTCTGAATTTTGACAACGTATATTATTTCAGCCACCGAGATTGAATTCTATCTCTATGATTTCCTGTTAGGAAAAATTTTGGTTAATATTACGCCAACTGACAGTGATTAATGAGCCCAGCATTTGTCAATCGAATATCGATCTGTGATGGCCAACGTTCAAAGAAAATCATCGGGACTTATATCATTTCTCTTTTCTCTTGATTAAATGAAAAAAATGATCATTTCTTTAGATTGAAAAGAGCTACGACAATGAAATTTGAGGATAAGTAAGATATCGATCGCCTCGACATATTCACGAATTTTTATCGAAATCCGAAAAATGGCTTATGAGACATGGAGTATTAAAAAATTTTTTTTTTGGAATTTTTTAAGAATTCTATCGTGACGATTTCTGCGAAATTTTGCGAGCCGTTTTATTGCAGCCTCCCTCAATAATATTTCAAGTATCAACTTGATCGGATGGATATTCTAGTAGTTATTGAGGAAACAAAATTGCAGATGCTCATAACTACTGAACCATCCGATGGATTTCGCCCAATAATGAACTTGACCGAGATATTTGGACAATTAACCTATTCTGAAAATATGAAACCTTTAGCTCATCTCTTTTGGATGCTAGAGAGGATACGGCCGGCTGGCCGACTGGACAGACTCAACTTTCGCCACGAATTCTTCATCAGGGAGTCGAACCCAATCGATTGAGACCATTTTCGGCTCGATATTCCAAAATTACAGACATTCGGGCTGAATGATAGGCACACTGTTCGGGTGAACAAGAGCGCCAAAAATACTACGTACATTGGTTGATGCCCCTTGGTATATTGTCTCCAACCACAAAATCCATGAAGATTGAAGAGTCCCATATATCAGCACAGAAAAAGAAGACCGCTCAAGAAAATATCATCAGAAGCTACAACGAAATGCCAACCAAATGATCGACTAACTGATAGGGGATCCTTTCAACGAAGATTGATAATAACCTGGCGAACTCGCCGATCGACCTAGCTGATTGATCATTCACATTCACAATTCAATCCCCAGAAAAAAAATATACATAAAAAAAACTTCCATTTTATCTAGCTTCTGTCTCAGTCGGTGGAATTTAATGCCTCTTAATCGGTGAAATGTTTCCTAGTCGGTGAAATGTATAGGTCCCAATGATGGTGAAAACTGACTCTGTCGGTGATCAATATTATTTATTTAACAAATTTTTTTCCTCAGTTCTTCCCCTCTGTCCTTCATTAAATCGAATTTATTATTCTATCCTTTATTTTTTGGATTCGTCTAAGGAAGATTTTGTACATTCTCGGAGAAATATATTCATTGTATCTTTGTCCTAGTCTTTTTTCTGCTCTCGGGGTCTCATAATTAGTTCCTCTGCTTCTAGTTCGGTAACTATGTTCTCTCGTAGTTACGGGAATTTTTCCTTGGTGAACGCTCATTAGATTTCTCTGCTCGTAAATTTGCCTTATATCTAGAGCTTCAGACATCCTGTAGATAATCTCAGATGAGAATCTTATTCCCTTCCTATTCATAACTTTTAGAATACACTTTTGTAAAATATCAAGACCCTTTCTGTGACAGTCAAAGACACCACCCCAAGCTATTATACCATATGAAAGTTGAGGTAGAACCAATGCATGATGAAGAAAGCGCAGATGTTTAATTGATCTTATAAATTGGGTTATATATTGGAATCTGCATAGGATTCCTCGGAGCTTTCTCGAAAGGACCGTCATATGATCGTGCCATCTCAAATTTTCATCAATGACGATACCAAGATATCTTACTGAAGTTGTTTTAGTAATCGTCAGTTCTGTTTCGATTTCCAGATCTCCTGAATTCGGAATTCCCGTCTTACTTGAGGCAAATGTTAAGTATTTGCTTTTCTCCTGACTTATGGTTAACCTGTTCAATAGAAACCACTTCATCAATGTCCCAAAATCCCCGATCACCTTGTCTCTAAGATTTTGCCAAGTTATATCTCTTATAACACAATACTCTACATAATACAATAGCGAAGCCTATAATTTCTCCTTCGGTGTTAACATCAAATAGGCTGTTCAAATATAGGTTGAACAGCAGAGGACCCAATACGGTACCTTGTGGTACCCGAAGGTAAATCGCCTTTCTCTACTGCATTTACCATTGATGGTTACAATTTGTGTCCTTTTTGAAGTGTAACTATGGAGAAGATCTAGAATTTTTCATCGGAAACCATAGTCTGCCAATTTCATCAAAAGTCTATCATGACTGACGGTATCGAAAGCTTTTGCGAGATCTATTACTACCGCTAAAGTAGGAATTTTTTTGTCAACGTTGTTATAGACAAAGTCTGTCACCTTTTTAATGGCATCTTCAGTGGACATACTTCTACGAAATCCGAATTGACTCTTTGATATGATGTTATGTTCACTTGGAATGAATTTCGATTGTTTGACTATTGACAATCATTGACTGGGGTGGGAGCATCTATTTAAACTCTCTGAAGGTGAATGTGAGATGTTTTTGTGCTCTAGCTAGCCGGATTATTTTTCAATTCAATTAAAGTAAAAGTATAATTTTTTTTACCGTTACAAATTCGTACCTTCTTGGCCTTTCAAAATTCTTCATTCATGGTTTGAATTAAATATAAACAGCTCAACTCGACTGAGTAATATCTAATTGATTGACCCTCTCCCCAAGTTGATTATGAAAATATGATCCATGATTGATAGAATCCGGTTCTTCTCTGAAGAAAAAACGAATCCACCCTAACTATGACAGACGAATGCGTATCGAAACTAATTGAAATCTGCAACAGACCTGATTTCAAAGAATAATGCTATTAATTGTATGTTTGAGAGTTATTTCTGAGAAGACTTTGAAATACTAAAGAAACATTAATCACGAATAATCATTGGTAGTATTACTTTACGAAATATCGGTTTCAGCAGGAGCATTTATTTCAACTATAAATGGAGAAATTTGAATAGAAAATGCATTTACGCTTCGATATGTGGGGTCTTTCAGGAAGTTGCATCCTAGAAGATACAAATCTAACGATAGACCTCAAGTGAATAGGGAACCCGTTGACCTGTTCTCAATTTGTGATCCGTATTAGGCGATTCATTTTAAAGAAAGGAATAAACCAATTAAGGCAGACACAAGCCACCATTCTGACGTCATACTGAATGACAGCTCATATTCTTAAGCACAATTCGGTGTTGTCTCCAAGTGTCTTAACTATTTTCGAATATACAGTAATTGAGTAATACATTGGCGACATACTCGGATACACAGAACAATATCCATTTCTAGTGGTAATTGGTAGTAGTTAGCGGTAACAAGCATTCGATTAGGAACATTCTTCTGGGAATAGAATTTTAACTCAATTCTGTTCGTTTGATTCTATTAGGTTATAAAAATTATACATTTGAATTAAGGTGCTCATACATGACCACAGAAATTTCTACTATATGAGCAATCATGCATCAATTCGTCAGAATCGACATATTGGGCTGAATGATATTGACGAACTTCTGGAAATGGATAAGGCTTCATTAATCGGCATCACTGGCTTGCTCCAATTTTACCCGATTCCTCGCAATCCATGCGGAAGCCAGATTTAGAACCCGCAGAATGCTTGATTGAGTCCATAGGAGAAAAAGAACAAGTTGACTTGAAAATTCTAACCGGTTGGATATTCGACAATTCGTATCACCGACATGGAACGAGATGAACATAAAGTTTTTTCAAATTAGGTACTCCACATCGCTCTAACAGTAGTTCCAAAAGATTTCATTCATATTGTTTGATAACTATTGCTCAAGAAGTTGCCCGAACAAAAGCACCTTTACAACTCATAATATATGCATTGATAAATACTGCATACAGAGGGTAAATGAAGAATTGATCTTCAAATAAGGAATACGCAATAACCAATAATAAAAGACTTGTAAGGAGGTATAAGCGAATGTTTTAATCACAAACACTGATAGCAGAAATTACGAGACGACACCCAAGGACCACGCAAATTGATAAAAGACAAAATATCTTTCTGATCTTTCTGAAATATCAGAACATCAGGGATGGAATTTCAATATGAATAATCACAATGAATGATAAATTTGAAAAAGTTCATGATATCCAACTTAAAAGAGGATATGAGGTCAGATCACAATTACGAAAAAATTCAATTGAAAAAAAAAGCGAAAGAATCAGTGAATCGAAAAGATATGGTAACATACAATGAGTGGGTTACAGTCAGTGGTACGTTAAATGCCAACTGAAAATGAACTGCAGAAATTCATTGAAAATTTGCAGAAATGAGAAATAGCAATCACTGCAGAATGAATTCAAAATAATTTCAGTGTTAAAGTGATGTCATTATATCGAAAAGTCGCAGCTACTTCATTAATTCGAATGGCACTTATTGTATTTCGAGCCTCTTCCACTTAAGCATATCTTCGTGATTATGTTGTGGAGTCACTTCACAAAACTTTTTTTTTCTTCAGTGGTTTCTTAGTAGTTTGATGGCACTGATCTTGACTACGAAACAATTTCATCAAAACTTTATTTTGATGATTTGTTAGACTTCAGATCTTATCAATTTGAATATCTCCTTAATAAATGCTAATAAGAGTACATTTCACAATAAGTATTTGTAGAATTCTCCATGATTTTTTGGAGCTACCTGGTACAAAATATTGCAAAATGATGAAACTTAAACTAAAATATTCCACTTGAAAATAGCTAGCAATCTTTTCCTCTGTGAATTTCTGTAACATCTCTTCATAATATTCTTATTCTCATTAATCTTTCAGGGCACGATTCGCATTGCTGGGTAACCGGTTAAAAAGTAGAAAAGTCTTTACATGCATTTTTTTAAGTATTTTACTGGACTCTGGAACAGTTTGATACAGAAGAAACAGAGATAGATATTGAAAAAGAATCAATCACCCATTATATTGAATAAATATACTAAACCTTCAGTAATTTTATTTTATTTCAACAAGAAGCCTTTTCCACTTGAAGCCGTAATAAATCATCTTACTTAATTTCTTCATACAGAATTGAGTCATTTCGTTCAATGAAATATACAGGGTGAGTCTTTGACCACTGCGTTAATTTTAACCATAGGTTCTTGAGATCAAAGAAACACTTTTTCCATTACGGTTTTTCTATATTCAGCTGCGTTGAAAAGTTATAAGCATTTTAAGTTTTCACATTGGGCAAATACCCCTCTGTAGTCCAGTATAGTTTGAATGAAAAATACTTTCCACAGCATCCACTATTGAATCTGAATTGTTTCAAAACATTGTTTTCCCTATAAGAAATGATTCACTCACTCATGTTTCATCCGATTAGGTCCATATCCAGAAAGAAGATACAAAATACTAATTTTCTGGTAAAAAAAATTCAACACCATAAACATATTTTTGCGGTTTACTATAATTTCTTTCTACTTCAAGATTATAAACCATCCCTTCCCAGAGAGAAATTCCTAAAAAACCTCAGAATTATTGGATGTTATCATCATACATTTGTAATTTTCTTCTTAAGATTTCCAAATCATGAAAACCATCATTTCTATGAAAACTTTCAAGGCAAGAGGTTGTCACATTGCATTTTTTTTTCACTCAAAGCCAGAAAATATCATCTATGATTTTCCAAACACTGAATATTATTTAAGTTTCTTCCCCTTGACAGAGACCAGTGAACAGGTCTATGAGACTGTTAAAAATATGGCAATCTTTTTCGAAATCTTCAACAACAATGAATAATGTCACTACGAATAATTATTTTACAGTGATGTTACTTTGCTTGATGATTATTTTCTCTACTGAATCCTAATAACAAATTACTTGAAGAGATTACAAGTATTCTCAGATTTAGGTGTGCAATTATATTTGCTTGAAGGAATTAGGTTTGATCACCTACATTTGATTCTGAAAAACCAACTACGTGCTTTTTCATTAGTAAGAATCTATTCTGTTGAGACTATAATTAATTACTGAACAAATTTTTGGTTTTTATAATCAGAATATCTGTTTTAATTATGTGAACAAAAACATAAATATTGAATAATGGTTATTCATAGATTATGTCAAATATTAATACCTTACCATAGAATATTTATTTATTACCGAACCCCAGGAGAGAAAAAAATTAATGATTGCAAAGTTTTTTTTAAATGGAAGATAATATCTGTAATCATTATCGATCTTCAGTTATAATTTTTCTCAGAATAACTAGAGTGAATTATTACCACATTGAAATGTTATAATAACGTCTCTGTGGTGGGTTGTTCCCAATAAAATAGTGTTCTGTGGTTCTTTGTTGTTTTGATTCTGTTTGAAACTATCAACAATTATTTAAAAAATGTGGAAAATATTATAATAAAATAATAATAATAATTTCGATAGTTTGAAATTATTCAATTCAGTATGAAATGATTATGGTCGGAAAATACATTTCTATTCTAACCTTTCTTGTTTATGAACCCATAGCTTCCAGTTTCAATATTGATTGAATTTTAATTAACAATGCATCATAACAAACATTCAGAAATACTGAAACTAAGTCAAATTCTATTATCTCCTAAGTTCGTGTAGGTACCAGGTTGAATCGGTGTATGAAATAAATATGTGAAATAACTATAAACCTACAAAATAAATCAAGGAGACTGGATTCGAAGATTTTAAAACTCATATGATCTTAATTTGAAGCATCCCTATGTTAGAATAGATATAATTTGATGGACCCTGAAAGTCTGAATCTATAAAGAACCAGCTCTTCATTTAGACAAGTCTTCAATTCAACAGGTCCTGACAGAAAATACATTACCTATTTCAACGGTCATGAGAATATACCGAAGTACCTATGTTAGTGAAGGAAATCTTTTTCTCTATTCATTATGGAATATTACTCTGGATTAAATATTAAACAAGGTGCTAGACATCATTATAATGAATACAGTAAATGGCAATTCAGATTTAGTAGTGAATGTAAGACAAAATTTGTTCAGTGGTTAATTTCATCCATTAGTTTTTACTGGTGGAACCATAGACTGGAAAGATTTCCCCAACATTTTGTAGAAATATTTAATATAAACGTAAAATATGGCAACATTGAACAAATCTTATTATTGAATCATTTCAGCACAGAGTTGGATTTGGGAAAATCAGAAAATTTGGACAAAATTATATCGATTTAATTCCTTTCAACTTCAAATATCTCAAGAATGGTACAATTTAGGAGAATAGAAGAAATGATTTTATCTGCAAAAAAGACTAATGATTCCAGGAAGTACAAGATACGGACCTTTAGTTCAACGATATTTGTTTTTCATGCAATTTAACCAATCTGTAGTGTAGTAGTGAGAAACCCACAAGAAATGGATTGAATCTAACGATGCCAAAATATTAATGACTAATTGATATTGTCGTTTGAATATTACAGGTGAAAATGCAATTTTTTATGAAATTTCAACACCCTATATCTTTTAAACGGGGCCAAATTTGGAAAAATGTTATAGGAAGAAAGTGTTTCTTTTGACGTGAAGAATCTATGGTTAAAATTAACGCAGTGGTCAAAGACTCACTCTGTATATTTCGATGAATCCCAATCCAAAGTTCAGACATATCCCAACCAAAGGGTAGTTTCAAATGAAATAACATAATTTGTCGTAGGTCTATTAGAAAATCAATGAATGTTAATATTTTTTTCTAAGAAGAAATGATGATTCATGGTAACAATGAAAACAGAATCAAAGCTTTCGATATGTAGGTACAATTTCTCATAAAAAAAACATTCTTTAGGTAATTTGATGACCTAAAAAAAATTTTGAATCAAATTTGAGAGCCATGAAAGTGGCTGTATCTCGCTGGACTTCCGAGATTTCAGTTCAACATTTGGCAGGAATATAGATGTTGATTAATCAAACTAAATAATAGTGGACAGCTTACCAATATAAATCCATTTCTTCTGCTAAAAATCGTCAGGTTTTTTTAAGGATAGGAGAAAGTAAAGAATTTTACCTCACGATCTGCTTCTTTGGTTGTGAAGATATATTTCTTCACTGGTTTTCAGCTCCCACAATTTCGAAATCACAAAACTAACTAAAATTACCAATATTCTTCGGTACAAATCAAATCAAAATTCAAATCAATTCAAAACGAACTGTCCAAACGAATTTCCAAATGCCCACTAACTAACTTTAACCTTCATATGTCAACCCAACAAAAAACCCGCTAAAATCCTTCTAATCGACGCATATCACCTGGATTGTCGCGGCGCATACAATAGATAATATCTGCGCCACCGTTTCCGAATTAAATCAGTCAGTTGGTTTTACATAGTGGAAATAAAAATTAAACCCTTGATTAAAAGATAACAGTTTTGATTTCCAAAAACTTTATTTTCACAACTACTGCTGTTGCACCATAATATGGCCTCTTCAGGCCATTCAGACATTTCGACTGACTGATTATGGTGAAACAGCTGTCGTGAAAATAATGTTTTTGGCAATTGAAACTGTCTCCTTCTAATCAAGTGATTAAAATAAATTTCCAACAAGTAAAGAACGAATCCATCGAATGAAAAAATTAATATTTAAACTCACAACATTGTGAAAAACTTGGTTTTTCAAATTGAACACCCAGTTGTTTTCTCCTTTTAAGAATGAAAGCAACCCTCTCTACAATTAATCTGTACCGTTCCCCTAGTCTATCTCGTTTGCAATTTCAAATATCTGCGTTTATTCAATCCCAGACTATTTATGGAAATAATCCTTCGAAAAACTTGGAATACTTGTGGTTTGTCGTCATCTGAACTTGGTTTTCCATGTATAGAGTTGAGTAATAGATATGTCTATCTATAGGCGACATAGAGATGGATCACAGAGAAAATTTCGCGCTATTTTGAAGTTTACCTTCGTTAAAGGCAAATCCGCTAGAGAAACGTTTCGTGAGATTTATGGTATTTTGGGGGATGGTACTCTATCAGTTCGAACTGAGGAGGAATGGTTTTGACGATTGAGAGCCGTTGAAAACAACACCATCGATTAGGCTGCCGGCGGCAGGCCTATGACGACAAATACCGATCCAATCATGGAATACATCGAGTTAGACCGGCATGTGACATCTCGTGACATCGTCCAGGAGATGGGAGTTAGTCACCAAACCATTTTGAACCATCTGCAGAAGGCTGGATACAAAAAAAGCTTGATGTCTGTGTGCCGCTTGAATTGACGTAAAAAAAAAACTTCTGAGCCGAATCAACGTCTGCGATATGCTGCTGCAACTGAACGAACTCAACCCATTCTCGAAGTGGATGGTGACTGGCGAAGAACAATGAATCACATACGACAATATCAAGCGAAAACGGTGGTGGCCGAAGGCAGGTGAATCGTCCCAAACAGTGGCCAAGTCGGGATTGACGGACAGGAAGGTTTTGCTGTGTGTTTGGTGGGATTGGAAAGGAATAATTCACTGTGGGCTTCTACCATATGGCCAGACGCCCAACTCTACCATCTACTGCGAACAACTGGACCGCTTGAAGCAGGCGATCGACCCCAAGCGTCCAGAATTGGCCAACAGGAAGGGTGTAGTGTCCCACCAGGACAATGCCAGACCACACATTTCGTTGACGACTCGTCAGAAGCTACGGGATCTCGGAAGGGAGGTTTTATCGCATCCACCATATAGCTCGGACATAGCTCCAAGTGATTACCACCTGTTCCTGTCCGTGGCGAACGCCCTTGGTGGTGTAAAGTTGAACTCAAAAGAGGCTTGTGAAAAATGGCTGTCCGAGTTCTTTGCAAATAGGGAGGGGGGTTTCTACGAGGGTGGTATTATGAAGTTGCTGGCTAGATGGAAACAGATCATCGAACAAAACGGCGCATATTTGAGCTAAATCACTGTAAAACTTTTTATAAAGCATTGAATAAAGAGCAAAAAAGGGGAAGGGGATGTTTGACAACCTATTGTTTTATAAAATTTTTTATTATTTGTAGTGAAGGCAAGTGATTACTCCACATAATTATAATTGGAAATTAATGATATTATTTTCATTCTCAATTTCATTGAATTTCAAGTGATTACTTTTTAATTTAATTACTTTTTAACACTGCAAGGACAAAAAAGGAATTAATTAAAAAATATAGCGTTGAAGAAAAAGCTGAATTTTATTTGAAATGAGCGTTTATAAATGTGTGAGGTTCGTATATTTCCTTCTATTCGAAGAATTGATAGTCTTCTCCTCAGCGAACTCAGCGAAGTTCCTACTGTTGTCGCAACTTCCAGACACAGCCTTGCCAGATTTTCTCTGTCATCGTTAGGTATATTCCTTATATTTGATTAATTCATCAAAGAACTCTTCTTTTTCTGAAAGTAATAATAAACAGCGATCATCACATCTACTTATGAACAAAGAAATAACATTAAAAATTGTAATATGAACTTCAATGAAATCAAGTATTTTGTATATAAATAACCACCCCAAAAACATGTTTTGAATACGTTTTGTTTTTCTACATTTATATAACTCAACCTAGAAACTTAACCTCAAAATGATGGCTTACAGAAAAATGTTATATTGTTATCACAGATAATTCCCAATTGATGACGAGATATTGTTGATGATGGGGCTCGTGTTGAATGATTGTTTGGGCTATTACCATCATCTATTGTGGATGTAATGTTTTCCGACGTTTCGATAGACATCTTCTATCTTTATCAAGGAGAAAAGTAAGAAACCTTTCGAAAATGATCAATTTTCAAAAAGTTAATTGACAGAAGTCATGAAAGAAAAATGAACGATGTTATATACTCATCTGTGATATGATGATCTTTTTAAGTTGGATCGAACTATCGGCGTCCAAACTTCTGGCAGATCTATAGATGGAGCACTTATGGAATCAGGTGTTATTTTCATAAATGCTGCTTCTTTGATTTTTCTTCTTTGGATATTATTGATGCTTCATCCCATTTTATACGATGATTCTCATCTACAGCATGTTGGACCAACCTGGATTTGTCGCTGTCTAGTACTCGTAGAAGCTTCTGATGTTCTTTTATTCGTACATTCAGAGGGCGTTTAGTTTCTCCGATGTAAGATCTTCCGCACTCGCAAGGTAATTCATATATGCAGTTCTTTGTCCTTTGTGTCTCATTATTAGGCTTAACTTTTGTAAGTTTAGCTCTGATAGTGTCTTGAGTTTTGAATGCAGTCGTTATGTTGTATCTATTTCCAATTCTTCTCATTTTCTCCGACAAACCTTTTACATAAGGAATTACGGTTTTAATGGTCTGATTTATATCTATTGGTTCAGGTTGACTTTCTCTTGTTCGTTTAGCTTTTTCTAATATCTTTTGGGGTAGCCATTGCTTCTAAGAGTTTTCGAGATGTTATTTATTTCTTCATTTTGGTCTTCTTCAGTGCAACAAATATTTATTGCTCTATCAAATAAACATTTTGCTACTCCCAATTTAGTGTTTAGTTGGTGGTTTGAATCAAAATGTAGATATTGTCCTGTGTTCGTTGGCTTTTTATACACAGTGGTTCTTGGGATTCCATTTTGTTTATGTACGAGTACATCTAAGAATGGAAGTTGTCTGTCCTTCTCGATTTCAATTGTGAATTTAATTGATTCCTCTTGATTGTTTAGATATTGAAGGAATCCATCTATAGTGTCTCTTCCATGTTGCCAAATAATGAAAGTATCATCTACATATCTTTTCCACAGTTTGGGTTCAAGTACATATTTTTCTAATGCCTTCTGTTCGAAAATTTCCATATATAAATCAGCTAAAATTGGTGATAGTGGTGAACCCATGGCCATTCCAAATTCTTGTTGATAAAAGATGTCTTCAAATTGGAAATATGTTGTTTCAATACAAATAGAAAGCATTTCCAGAATTGCATTCACGCTTAGTGTAGTTCTTTCACTAAGGGTTTGATCTTCTTCAAGCTTTTTCCTAACTATGATGAGTGTTTTATCTGTCGGAATATTACTGAACAAACTGGTGATGTCGAAGCTGACCATAACGTCTTCTTCCATGATTTCTTGATGTTTCATTATTTCTATGAAGTGTTTAGTGTTTCTTATCATCTATGTTGAATTATTATAATTCCCAATTGCTGCAATACTAGCAGCCTCACAATTAGTGCTGCTTTTTTTGCGAACTTAAAACATGGTAAAAATTCTTTCTATAAGAGTTGGTAGGCCCTGCTGGTAGCTGTCGGCGTTGACGATCGCAAGAGCGCCTCTGGATTTGGTGAGCGTTTCACTAAACCTGAGCCTCAGTGCTGACAAACTGCGCTGAGCTATGAGCGGTGAGATTAAAATCAGTTTCAACGATGACGTTCTTTTTTCAAAGAGAAATTTGAATCCTTTCATATTATTCAACTACCTTTTATAAATCCCACTTGGACTCACCGTCTCAGGAGAATTCTACATCTGAAATGTAACCTATATCGACACTAACTTGATTGACGATATCTAAGGGAGATTTAACTTATATTCGACTTTACCATAGAAAATTGTTTGCAATAAGTTATCTCTAATCTTTTAAACTAGTTTGTCAATATTCTCCGCCATGAAGGAATTATTATTGATTCAATTTATTCTACTATTAAAAAAAAATAGAATTTCACCAAAAACGTAGAATATTTCTAGACAATTTGATTAGCATGATAATATGCATAAAACTCAATATAACAGCTCTAAGATGTCTTGAATTCTGGTGTGTGCACTTCGCATAATTCGAATGGAAACGTCATTACAAATGGGGATTGTTCCCAAGAAGTGTACGTGAGGGCGCAATCATCTAAATCAGTCATAGATGTTTGGAAGATCATCGATTTCATCCATCCATTTCAACATTGTCAAGAAATTATTGACATTTTGCATTACAGAATTCCCCATTTCGAAACTCAGAGGATATTCCATCCAATTTTTTTTCTCTATGAATAATTTTTTTGCTGAATTAAAAAAATCACTGTATTGCTATATTCCATCTGATATTGTCAATTCTTAAGCACTATACTGATATAAGGTTTGTCAATTTGTCGTAAATATTGTTTGGCGACATCTAACGAAAAACAAAGGAAAGAATGCTCTTGTCGCCAAACCTGTGAAACAAAATCGAATCAGTGTACACAAAATTATTCTAGACATAAATATTTTATTTCTGTGATATTTATTTTTTGATGCTTCATTCAAATGTGTCATTTATGGAAGATGCATATAATCCGAAAAGAAAAAGCAAATGGAGAAAATTGTTCGATATTCTGAGATGGATACCGGTTTTAATGGTAATTGGCATAATAGTTTGGGCCACTTACATATACATAATAGATGTTTGCCGTTGGACAGAAGGAAGAGCAGAACAGTTCAATTCCTTAATCGGATTTGCGTTAATCTTTGCCTTGATCTACTGGTCCTTTCTGAGAGTGATATGTTCTAGAGCTTGCGATGTACCTGATGAGTTCAAATTATCTCCAAACACTCATAGGAAGCTACTTGAGGCAGACTCAATGAAGGCATGCCACAAGATACTGAAGGAATTTTCAGCAAAGCTTCCACTCAAAAATATCAACCCAAATGGCTCCATAAGATACTGTGACAAATGTAGAAACATTAAGCCTGACAGATGCCATCATTGCTCCTCTTGCAGAAAATGCATTCTGAAAATGGATCATCATTGTCCATGGATAAATAATTGTGTTTCCTTCGCGAATTACAAATACTTTGTGCTCTTTCTTTTCTACACAATAGTTGGATGTGTATATGTGATCTTAACTACTTATTCTGATGGATACAGATTATGGAGAACTGGGGAACTACACGGTGTATGCTTTCAAATCGTTACCTTGTTCTTCATGGCAATTCTTCTGGGGTTCAGCACAGTAACGCTTCTGTTCTACCATTTCTATTTGGTGTTGACAAACGAAACAACAATAGAGAGCATGCGTAAGCCTCTCTTCATGTCTAGTTCCAATATCAAGAGTTTCGACAACGGTATCAAAAATAATTTTTTCGAAGTCTTCGGAAGGAACCCAGCATTATGGTTATTTCCAGTTTATACAAGTGAAGGAGACGGTGTTGATTTCCCAGTTAAGCATAGGAATTCTGAAGAAGAGCCCTTAGTTTAGGATTCAAGTATGTGTTCGTCAATTTACATGCAATGGATTCAATGTGAATGAATTGTCACTTTCTATTTCTATATTGCCTATGATTTTGATCAAACGACAAAGCACTTGATGAACTGAAATAGAGAGCCACAACTCCTTTCAAATGAGTTAGTACTAAAGGTGTCGTCAATGATACAAAGTTCACTTGAGCCTGGAAATTATTGAAAAATATCTGTCTACAGAGATTTTTCTCAACTTTATGTATATGATGTCAATAAAATCGAAATCGATAGTTTGAGCAATAGTATCGGATGGTCAGAGCTGGTCCCAACGTTGTAATTATTATATTATAATTATATTTTTATAAATCAATTAATATTATAAATTGATACATTTTTAGAAAGTTCACCGTATAGTGGTGTCTAACGTTTTCCCGAAAAATCTGAAATTTTTGAATATCGGGGTATTAGTCCGGTCAAGTTAGACTAAATAACAGAGGTGAGGTTACCAAATTTCGCATAGAGCTGAAAATTGGTAGTGATGGTCAGGATACCATTAGAAAGAAAGGGTGAAAAGTCCCCAAACATCCCATTGTTGCTAAAAAAGTTATTCAAGGTCAAAGGTCGCGAAAATGGGTTTTTCGCTTTTTTCAGCCAAACGGTGAGTTTTATCATAAAAATAGCTCAGACATAAATTGTAGATCGTGCAATAATCTACAAATATTGTCACCATACTTTTTTCGTGAGAGTCACCGTTTCCGAGATATGAGCGAAGAAACTTGTATGCTCCATAAAATGCACACGTTTCCACGTCACCTGTGAGGTAGTGTACTTGACGCGTTTTTTTAACGTGGTTTCCCGGTAGGCCTATTCCACGAACCGATCTGTACTAATAAGTAATAAAAAAAATTGTCGTTAATTGTAAAGAATGTGATAAAATTATTGGTCCGAATTATAATCATTCATTACATCTGTTTCTTCTTGTTCTTCGTCTTCTTCTTCGAGGAAGAGAAGCCAATTGCAACCCCAGTCTTTGGGTCTAATTGATTACGAAGCCATACTTGAACTTGATAATATTTGTGCAGAAGCTGAGGTTGGAGGAAGAGAAGCCAATTGCACTTGCTTTTTGTTACGAGTATTTTTGACAAAAGACACGTAACGAAACTTATCAATGCAGGTAATTTTTTTTGGAGCTCCGTACATGGCAAGAAGAAAGCGAATTCCATGAATAATTATGTCTTTTGGAGTAGACTTATTATTTTTAAAAACTTCGGCACAATCAAGTAAATCATGTTTCTCAAACATTTTAAAAACAGACGTCAAGGTTGCACTGGCGTAGAAGGCAATGGACTTACTTTTTTTTGAGTTAATATTGATTTTTTCTAAGTTAATATACTGAAAGAAAAAGAATTCAACTCGCATTACGGCGCCAGTGACGAATGAACGTGGCGTACTTATGCATTTTATGGAGCATACAACTTTCTTCGCTCATATCTCGGAAACGGTGACTCTCACGAAAAAAAGTTTGGAGACAATTTTTGTAGATAATTGCGCGATCTACAATTTATGTCGAAGCTATTTTTATGATAAAACTCACCGTTTGGCTGAAAAAAGCGAAAAACCCATTTTCGCGACCTTTGACCTTGAATAACTTTTTTAGCAACAATGGGATATTTGGGGACTTTTCACCCTTTCTTTCTAATGGTATCCTGACCATCTCTATCAATTCTCAGCTCTATGCGAATTTCGGTAGCCTGGTATGTATACTTTGACCGGACTATATATATAACTGATATGAATAATTTTGTTATGACTCATGAAGAATTCGAGAACAAAATCGTGTCCGACCGTATGGAAGATTATGGCTGAACAGGATTGAATAATTTTAAGTGAGGGTGTGGGATATGAATATCTCGGGTGTGTTCGTTATCTGATTGAAAAGGCCTTGTGATTTCGGATAAATGATTCTTCAAATTGCTAGCTGCTAACAAGTAAGTAGTCCAAAAAGAGCGCCAAAGCTACCTGAATAAACTTCAGTGCTTTCACCGTTTTTTGTGCGCTTATTCTTGTAGAACAGCGTGATATTGTTCAGTCTATAATTTTCGACTATCTTAATCGGATGGGGTCGACTTCCTGATAAAGAAGCCAGGGTCAAACTTTGGTGGACTTTCGGGTTGAATACTCATTATCTTCCGAAAGAGATGAGCTAGAATGTTCATATTGTCAAAATAGGTTAATTGTCTAAAAATCCCTGTCAATTTCGTTATTGGACCAAATCTGTCAAATGGTTCAGGATTATAAACATCTTCAATATGTTTTCCTCATTCACTTCTTGAGTATGCATCGGATGAGTTCTAATAGATTATGGCTCACAGAAGAAATACATAACTCCTCTTCGACAGTTAACTTACATATAATCCTACTTTTTCAAATTTATTGAGATTTCCTCAAGTTTGTGTGACCTACGTTAAATATTATAGAACATTCTCTATTCTTTTCAGTTTAACTGTCTAGAAGAAATTAATAAGAATAAATAAAGAAAAATACGAGGATGGATTCATAAGCACCCGAGTTTGAAAAAACGTGAATTTTTTGGAAATTTTCATATCAATTTCTCTACATACTCCTTCTTTAGCTCGATGCACTTAACCTAGCGACATTACAACATTTTCATGCTAACCCAAAAATAAAGTTTTCTTTCACTGTGTAAAATAGGCCTCCATTTCAGCGATGATCTCCGCGTTTGACGTGGACTCTCCCCTGAGCCATTTTTTTTTCAATATTGCAGTGGCGACTAATGAAAAATGAGCCGGTGCGTTATCGTGGTGGAAGAGCAATTTTGTTCTGTACGGAAGGGTGCGTTTTTCCTTGAATGCGAGTCAAATCGATTCAATAATTCACTGTTATTTTCTTTTCCTGGTCAAAATAGTAAATGAAGATAATTTCTTGAGAATTCTTAAAACACAGTGACCATAATCCTTCTGGATGTCACCGCCTTCGCCTTCTTCGGAGCACGTCGCCTGGAGAAGTCCACTGCTTCGACTCTTCTCCGGCTTCTGGTGTATAGGAGGTGGATCCAGGTTTCGTCATCAGTTACAAATCGCGCAAAAACTGGTTTGGATTGATCTTCAAATAGGTATAGTCCTTCGAAGCAGTCACACTATTTCGTTTTTGATCCACCATCAGCAAACGGGCAACCATCTTGACGATAGCTTCTTAATCATCAGATGTTGATGGAGAATATGCACACGTTCGTATGAAATGCTTAGCAACTCCGCAATTAGCCTTAAAAAATGGTACATCGATTTTTACCTATAGTTTCCTCTTTTTCGAAGCCCGGGTCTTATCAATCCAACCTCGTTACTACCTAGGATGTCATGTCAGGGTATCCATGGCTCACTGCAGTGGAGACGGATTGGTTTCTTAGATGTGATCAACCAATTAAAATGAGTATTATTGAATAATAAATGACAGGTGTATTTATGAGACTGACAACTCAAAAAATTAGCAAACGAGTTGTACTAGCACAGTAGATTTATTGAAGCAGCCTAAAATACACACATCATCACATCAAGTGAATCACACTCGATTCAGAATCGATCAGAATCGGCTAGAATGCAATAATTCGACAATCTGCACAAATTTATACGATTCTAATAATGAACTCCACTGTGGAAACTGTTAATACGGCAATGAACTAAATGAAACTGGGACTATTGGATTGCAATTCACGTGCATCTCCAATAGCATAATTGAAATAAGTGCTCCTTTGGGAGTGAAATCAATCTAAATCAAAAACTACAACACTAAAATATTTCAGGTTAAACTGTTCGAAAATAAAAATCGCTCTAACAAATGTGAATGACTTAGAATCTGAAAAATTTACACAAAAATCTCTATTCAATAACCAAACTCAAAATGATCACTTCAAAACTGTATGCTCCCGACTGTCAAACCTTACGTAAGCAGTTGAAAGGTACGGGAGAGTGAATTCGCCTATCATCAAAATAAACCTCTATTCTACTATTACTCAATTATACCACTCAAATTAATTTGAACACGTTACAGGACCTTAGGTTGGCGTAAATGCAAATTAAATTTTCGAAAAGGTGGATCAGTAAGATGTACTGATTGGCAAATTAAGCAGATTGTCTAAAAATGAAACGAAACAAAATTTCACAAATTAGAAGAAAAATTGTGTAGATGAAATACAAATTTCCTGCAGATTGAACACCAATTTCCAACGATAGCAGACTTCAAGGTTCATATATGGAGAATTGATAGATGATCAACAATACCGTCTCTGTAATTTTTGCTCATACACAATAATTTCGCGATATTCTGATATCGTGAGGCCAACGTTGTAATTGCAATATAATCACGGTTCAAACAGGGTGATAGAGAAATTTTAATTAGGGGTTTATTTGCTGAATTAAAAGAATTCACGGTTTATGCTCGAAGATTTCGAACGAGAAAGGGGTTATCATCCTCATTCATCAAATGAATTGAATATTTATAGAAACCATCATAATATTCAGGGAGACGAAGCATAAAAAAGGAATATGGCCTCATTAAAATGCGGAAAATATTTCGAATGAGAATGATTCATACATTGAACACAGTATTTCTCAAATTGGTGAGATGTTCCAATATTATTATTTTCTGTGAAATAATTCAGCAGGCACTTCTCTACTTATTACTGAGATGGAATTCCATATTACAGTGAGTATACTCGAATATTTTCGAAATACCCTTGCTGTACTTTGAATTTTGGAATAAATAACTCTGAAAATATTGGTGGGTTTTTTGCATGAGCTGAACTAAAGGTGCTTGTCAAAAATCGAAACTAATTGTCGAGCATATATTGAAAATAATTAAAATTAAATAAACCTTTGTATGAATGTTATCACAATTCCTTAAAAATAATCTGATTACGGCAATAGCTTGATATACAGGGTGGCCATTAGAAAACGAAACAGACGAGATTACAGACGAAATAAATTTTTTCGATAGAAATGCTCGGACAGATTGATTTCTGTTTCGAGGCGAACAACTTAAGATGTAGATTACGGACGCATAGCGCTTCAACCCTTGCTACTACAACCCTCTCCCCCAAATTTTGAATAGGGAAGACGGGGTGAGTGATACCTCATTTGAAGGGTATTTTTACACTGATTTCAGAACGGTAATTGTTTTTTCATTTTATTCATTAGTTCTCGAAATATTCTTAACTAAGTATTTGAAAATGAAGTGGTGTTTCCATGGCACTTGTAGTATTTTTTTGTGAAAAATCGACATTTTGAGCTTCAAAACAACCATGACTGTGGCTTCCTTCCTCCAATCCACTGACATAGAAATCTTTAATCAAGATGTCGAACAAACAAAGTGTATTGCGAAGGAGGTCAATCTTGCTGAAAATCAATCTAAATTATCTTCGATATAATTTGCAGTATTTCCAATAACATGCGGTAACATTTGATCGATAGAAATATCCAAAAGAAATATCCAGTAAACTCGGGCGATCACCAAAAGTCCAGTAACATTCCGTGAAGGGGTTAGAGTGCACACAGTGGCGAGTTACTCATGCATAAGAATGACTAAGGCCGTGTGATAAGAAAAGAAAATGTCTCGGGGTTAAAGCGAGAGGGGGGGGGCGAAAACCAAAGCCTCACTCAGGCCAACCTGGACCATCCAAGCGGGGGGGTTCGTGGGGCACGGTTCCACACGGCGCAACTAGTGTCCGTGCGCAACAGAACCCCTCGAAGAGAACTGCCAAGGCCCAGCCCAAATCGGAGTGACCGGCGGTATGGTGTGCGCATGCGCAAACCACCGCGCGTCCACCCGCGATGACGACAGGGCCGAGGTCGAACCAAGTGTCTGCCGCACAGCAGCCCACGCCACGGAAAACTTCGGTCTAAGCACGATTGAGTTTCCTCATCTCGTACATCAACGTCAGCTCCGCGAGATGGACAGCAGGAGCCCGCCAAGGTAAAACGGCCCACAACCTAGGGACGATTGAGTTTCCTCATCTCGGCACCCAGACGGCGGATACGCAATACCGGCTAAAGGACCCAGCCGACACCCGTGACGAATTCCGCACCCCCAAAGATCGGGCCAACCCAGTGCCTGCCGCGCAACAGCCCACGTCACGGAAAGCTTCGGTCTAAGCACGATTGAGCTTGCTCATCTCGTACATCAACGTCAGCTCCGCGAGATGGACAGCAGGAGTCCGCCGAGGTAAAACGGTCCACCACCTAGGGACGATTGAGCTTGCTCATCTCGGCACCCAGACGGCGGATACGCAATACCGGCTGAAGGACCCAGCCGACACCCGTGACGAACCCGTGCCTTCCAGGGGTCGGTTCGACAAACGACAACAGGGGGCACACCACGACCCTCACCGCGCAGCAGCCCACGTCACGGAAAGCTTCGATCTAAGCACGATTGAGTTTCCTCATCTCGTACATCAACGTCAGCTCCGAGAGATGGACAGCAGGAGTCCGCCAAGATAAAACGGCCCACAATCTAGGGACGATTGAGTTTCCTCATCTCGGCACCCAGATGTCGGATCCGCAATACCGGCTAAAGGACTCGTAAAGGACGTGATGCCTAAACGCCCTCCTGCAGCCGTCGTTCGGTCTCAACGATCGAACCTCACACTCACCTCCTGGAATCTCGTCCTCCACAAGTGGTCCTCCGGTCCCTCTCTATACCCCTTTCCTACCTTGGTATGTCTGCCTACCACTGAACTCACTACCAGCACTCACAACACTGGCTGGACCTTCCACTATACGGTAGAGGCCTTGATTTATTTTTTGAGTTCCGCGCCGTGCGAGGAACTGCCGTTCCAGTGCTCGACTCGCCTATAAATACCATTCTCGGTCCCTCCACCAACTACGTCGTGCGCACTGCAGATGGAGGTGGGAATGATCGGTCGGTGTCCCCACCGCTCGGCGCGATCTCGCTGGAGTCGATCAAGGTCAACGGGTTTCTGCCACGCAAATAAAACTACTTCGTTACAGTCTAAATACGTACATATCTCTAATCAGATTACCAGGTAAGAAAATCAAATCATTAATGATTCCACAGAAATATTCCAGTCCTAATTCGTGAAACGATTTCCGACTTAATTATGGAGTGCTTTATCAGTTGGCTTCAATATGTTTTCATTTTGTTGATTATTGAATTCATATCTTCTTCAAAAAATGAGAATCGATAATTTTTTATTCATTATGAACAGATCATTAAGTTGGCTTACTGACATAAGTCATAATGAATGTCAGTTGATAATTTTTCCTCTGCTATTTTTTCAATGAAATAACTGTTATATCACAACCTTCCTCAACTATGGATGATGATTTCCCTTTGAATGGGTTCCGTAGCAGACTTCAAACATAAGAAGATCTGAAAAATCATCACTTGGACCGCAAGACCCGATTCGAAGAATCCTCCTTGCAGATTGGCGACAAATTTTGTGTATTACAATAGATTTGAATATAGAAGGTATTTGTAAGGACAAGAGTGACTACATTTCTAAAATAACAAAGGATTATGGTGCTGAGATTATTCTCCTTCAAGAGACACATACGGATACTAAAAAAAAAAAATCTTCGTTGAAGAGGAACAATAAAAGGTTATGTATTAATTGATTATCTAATTAGTAAAATTTATGGTTTAGCTTGTTATGTTAAAAAATTCTTGATTCACAATATCGAGTTAATCACACTCGATTCAGAATTCAGTCGCGATGAAAGGCTAAACACTTAAATATTTCAGGTTAAACTGTTCGAAAATAAAAATCGCTCTAACAAATGTGAATGACTTAGAATCTGAAATTTTACACAAAAATCTCTAATCAATAACTAAACTCAAAATGATCACTTCAAAACTGTATGCTCCTGACTGTCAAACCTTACGTAAGCAGTTGAAAAGTACGGGAGAGTGAATTCGCCAATCATCAAAATAAACCTCTATTCTACTATTACTCAATTATACCACTAAAATAAATGTGAACACGTTACAGGACCTTAGGTTGGCGTAAATGCAAATTAATTTTTCGAAAAGGTGGATCAGTAAGATGTACTGATTGGCAAATTAAGCAGATTGTCTAAAAATGAAACGAATCAAAATTTCAGAAATTAGAAGAAAAATTAAGTCACTTGTGTAAATGAAATTCAAATTTCCTGCAGATTGAACACCAATTTCCAACGATAGCAGACTTCAAGGTTCATACTATATATGGAGAATTGATAGATGATCAACAATACCGTCTCTGTAATTTTTGCTCATACACAATAATTTCGCGATATTCTGATATCGTGAGGCCAACGTTGTAATTGCAATATAATCACGGTTCAAACAGGGTGATAGAGAAATTTTAATTAGGGGTTTATTCGCTGAATTAAAAGAATTCACGGTTTATGCTCGAAGATTTCGAACGAGAAAGGGGTTATCATCCTCATTCATCAAATGAATTGAATATTTATAGAAACCATCATAATATTCAGGGAGACGAAGCATAAAAAAGGAATATGGCCTCATTAAAATGCGGAAAATATTTCGAATGAGAATGATTCATACATTGAACACAGTATTTCTCAAATTGGTGAGATGTTCCAATATTATTATTTTCTGTGAAATAATTCAGCAGGCACTTCTCTACTTATTACTGAGATGGAATTCCATATTACAGTGAGTATACTCGAATATTTTCGAAATATCCTTGCTGTACTTTGAATTTTGGAATAAATAACTCTGAAAATATTGGTGGGTTTTTTGCATGAGCTGAACTAAAGGTGCTTGTCAAAAATCGAAACTAATTGTCGAGCATATATTGAAAATAATTAAAATTAAATAAACCTTTGTATGAATGTTATCACAATTCCTTAAAAATAATCTGATTACGGCAATAGCTTGATATACAGGGTGGCCATTAGAAAACGAAACAGACGAGATTACAGACGAAATGAATTTTTTCGATAGAAATGCTCGGACAGATTGATTTCTGTTTCGAGGCGAACAACTTAAGATGTAGATTACGGACGCATAGCGCTTCAACCCTTGCTACTACAACCCTCTCCCCCAAATTTTGAATAGGGAAGACGGGGTGAGTGATACCTCATTTGAAGGGTATTTTTACACTGATTTCAGGACGGTAATTGTTTTTTCATTTTATTCATTAGTTCTCGAAATATTCTTAACTAAGTATTTGAAAATGAAGTGGTGTTTCCATGGCACTTGTAGTATTTTTTTGTGAAAAATCGACATTTTGAGCTTCAAAGCAACCATGACTGTGGCTTCCTTCCTCCAATCCACTGACATAGAAATCTTTAATCAAGATGTCGAACAAACAAAGTGTATTGCGAAGGAACTCAATCTTGCTGAAAATCAATCTAAATTATCTTCGATATAATTTGCAGTATTTCAAAAGGTCTAAATACGTACATATCTCTAATCAGATTACCAGGTAAGAAAATCAAATCATTAATGATTCCACAGAAATATTCCAGTCCTAATACGTGAAACGATTTTCGACTTAATTATGGAGTGTTTTCTCATTTGGCTTCAATATGTTTTCATTTTGTTGATTATTGAATTCATATCTTCTTCAAAAAAATGAGAATCCATAATTTTTTATTCATTATGAACAGATCATTAATGGCCGGTTTCTGAAGTCAAAATAAACTCAGTTTATCTATTCGAGAAAGTTAAACGAACTCCTATCTGTTAGGGGATAGTGCTTACCCTTGTGGTCAACATTTGCTAACCCCAATATTGAATCCAACTCAAGGCACGGAGGAACGATATAATAAAGCACACATAAAGACCCGGAATACAATTGAGCGAACATTTGGAGTGTGGAAAAGAAGATTTGCCTGCCTGTCGATGCAACTTCGTGTCAAGCTGGATTGTGCACTTGCAATAATCGTTGCAACTGCAATATTACACAACATCGCATTACAGCAAAATGATAATTTTGAGTATGAAGAAGAAGTTCCGCAACTACAACAACCCGATGAGTCAATACCTGCTACTCTCGAAGGAAATGCATTCAGAAGATCAATAGCAATTCAATATTTTAGGTGAGTGGCGGGGTATAAAACTCTTCAAATTTCTTAATTTAGTTCGTATTTAAGCTTCTCATTTTGTGAAGTCATCTGAGACACAAATAGCAAATATTCAAATTGGTATGAAATTATTACCTTTATTAATGAGGAGAAATGCCATAATCAGTAGGAAAACATGTATGCAAATTTCATTGCAAAAAGTGTGTGATAGCCGAGGGAATTCTTAACTGAAAGCTTATTTTTGCAACTCAGATAACGTCACTTTGTATGAGAGAGACGTCAGAACTTTCTATCTCTCTGCAATATTCAAGAGCATACCTGTGTTTTTAATCAAGGGGTAAATGAGAGAACTTTTAATTTAAGTTATTTATTTTCCTGTAACTTTTTTTCATCACTTCCAAACGCAATTTCACCTCTTCTATTTCTAATAACTTCAACGTAACTTCTGCCTCCAACAACTGTTCCTCTTTCTTGACCTTCAGATTTTCGATATCGATCTGTTTTTGTATTAACTCCACTTTTTTTGCTGTTAATAAGTCCTCATTGGCCTGCTTTGCATTTTTTCTTTTCATAATTGTGTTTGTTGTTGTAATGAGAGCTTTTTTTTTGTTGCAGTTAACCCTATTCGACTAGATGCTGGTCTTTTTTCACCTGGTCGCCTTCTAGGAGTTTCAGGAGTCGCCAGAGGACTATTATGTGTAGAAGGTTCTTCCTGTGAGAGAATTACCTCCTCAGAGAAATTCAGTTCCATATCTGCAATGTATTTTAGATGAATAAATATATTTTGTATTATGGTTACCTGTTTGATTCGAATATCTCAATTGTTACGAATCTCACATATATAAGAATTACTCACTTTGCTCAGTAGCACTACAGGATGATTCTTCCTGCAAATATTGAACCATGCTGGCTGGTTGAAGGCATGTTTATACAGATCTCGGGGCTTGCAGGAAGTAGCACAATGGCAGAGCCTTCTGATTCTCTCTCTTCCTCATCTGAAATATGTTATTTTTTAGTTCATTCGAAATTGCATAGTTAATTATATGCAATATTTCGTTGAAGCGCAATAATTATAGTGTAATCCAGATTCCTTATCATACTCACTAAGTTCATAATACGCAGCTGACGAGTCGTAAGGGTTTGTTAGTGGTGTGAAGTGATGCTGCAACAAACCCATTACTTTCTCATCAACTTGAACCGGCCATAAGTTGGCTTACTGGTTCTTTGACATGTGAATTATTCTTAGTTTTGAATCGAGACTTGTATGTGTTCTTATTCATTGTTCGACATGGTTTATTTAATTGCAGAGCGGGTGGAAATAATTTCACTTTTTTTTGCAAACAATCAATGTGCGAATAGAACCGCAGAATTCTTCAGTCAATGACATTTAGATAAACATGTTAATAGGAAGTATGTTTTGGAATTAGTGTCAAAGTTTCAAGAAACCGGGTCCGTGGCTAATATAAAACGAAACATTGAAAGAAATGAAGCAGCTGAAGTAGCTGTTCTTGGACAGATTGTTCTGAATCCAATGACGAGTACGAGGCAGCTAGCACATGAATCTGGTTTTACACTAACTCGAATTGCAAATATTTCGAAGCATCATAAATTCTATCCTTACAAAATCCATCTTTCACACGCACTAAACGAAGATGATTTTGACCGTCGTGTTGAATTTTGTGATACAATGAGTGAACAAGTAACTGCTAACCCAATTATCTGTACAATGTTTGTTTCTCCGATGAGTGTTCGTTCTCTCTAAACGGCACAGTAAATCGACACAATTGTCGTTATTGGGCCGATGCTAATCCGACATTGTTCCACGAAGTTTATACTCAACAACCAGAAAAACTCAATGTTTGGACTGGAATATTTGGTGACAACATTGTCGGTCCGTTCTTTTTACCTGGTAATCTTACTGGAGATATGTATTTGGACTCATTAGAAAATCACATTGATCCAATTTTGACGGAAATTATTGAAAACAATGCTGGAAATTATGTGGAAGATCAGATTGTATTTCAGCAGGATGGAGGTCCTCCACACTACGCCTTACCAGTTCGAGAATATCGGGATCAAAGATTTCCAAATCGGTGGATTGAAAGAAGGGGCCCCACTGAATGGCCAGCCTGATCGCCAGATCTGTCACCACTAGATTTCTTTCTTTGGGGCCACTTGAAGAGTAAAATTTACTCTACACAGCCCGATTCTATAGAAGATTGAAGAAGACGTATAGTGAACAAATGTCGCCAAATCACTCCAGAAATGCTGCAAAATGTGCGCCTCCGTTTCGAACAAAACTTATTTCATTGTATGGAAGTTAATGGAGAATAATTTGAATATTTAATTAATTGGTGTGAGTTTTTGATAAATTATTTACTTATCTTTGAAAAGTTTTATTTCTTAGATCAATACTTCAAATCGTTCTGATACCGTACAGTTGGAGAATGATTTCAGTGAATAAAACAGCTAGTCGAACATCTGACCCAAGTAGCATTAACACGTACGGTATGACTTCATTTGCCAAGTGGTAGATGTTTTGCAATTTCAAATACAAGTACGGAAATTTTGGTGTTCCGGAAGCACAAAATGTCAATTATTCGCAAAAAATTATTTTAAGTGATAAAATTAACTAACGCATGAATATTTCGAGAACTAATGCATAAAATGAAAAAACAATTACTGTGCTGAAATCAGTATAAAAATACCTTTCAAATGAGGTATCATTAACCCCATATTCCCTATTCAAAAATTGGGGGTGGGGGTTGTAGCAGCAAGGGTTTAAAAGCTATGCGTCCGTAACCTACATCTTGAGTTGTCCCCCTCGAAACAGAAATCGACTTGTCCAGCATTTCTATCGAAAAAACTTATTTCGTCTGAAATCTCGTCTGGTTCGTTTTCAAATGGCCACCCTGTATATAATATACTTCTTGAGAGATTTTCTGAATTAGTCTCTTGAAATCACTTTTTTAAGGGAATTTCAAACATATTTTGAATTGAACAGTCATTCTCGAAAAGTACAAATTAATTCATAAAATCGAAAACTGGACTTACACTTTCGATTGAAGTATCTTTTCGATAAATACAATTTTTATTGACATACACAGTGTTGAATTAACAAAAAACGGGTGCCTCATATGGTATTCAAAATCATGTTGATATAACACACACCTCAACTGAATATTTTAAGTGATCCAGTATTTTCGAAATTTTCTGTGAAAATTATTTAAGGAATTTTTTTCTATAAGTGTTTTCCACACAGTGTTATATGGGTTAATTCCACAATGCATTTTGTGGTCTTGCTTAATAACTCCCCTATTCGTTTTCTAAATGTTTCATTCAGTCGTTCAGTTGATTTATCAAAGTAAAAAAGCAATTACTTATGGTCAGAAACTTTTGCGAGCTTGATCTGAAGTCAATTAACGGACTCTGGTACAGTGTTATACAAAAAAAGCAGCCGCCGCAATGAATGTGAAAGTGACAATAAACCTATATCTTAAATTAAAAATAACCACTTTCAGTTTTCTTACAGTTTTGTTCGATCCTCATATTCAATTCCCCTGTAAACCAAGCAGAAGAATGTATATCTTTTCCATCGAAAATCATATAGAAATTAATATCCTCCTTGCAACAAACTCTCATCATTTAATCATTTGAAATACCACATGTATTTTAGTCCGAATTGAGAAATTATGGTTATGATTGAACTTGTTTCAAGGAAGATGAACAAATTTGAGAAATTACGAAAATATAGGGATACTAAATGGTGGAATGCTAAAGTGCTGAGTTTGAAATGAGCAAAATATGTTCCTTAAAATAATATGGCGCAATGCTGATATTTCAAGATGTTTTGAATATCAAGAACTAGGTATTTATTCGAAATTTGGAGAATATCGAACTAATATTTTATGCGATATCAGCTCTTGAAAAATAAGGTTTGGAAATTTTTGGAAAATTGTGTGGCACCGTAATTTCTATAAATCAAACATCTTGCATGTAAGAAATTGGTCCGATGGATATTCCAATAGTTATTTAGGTAACTTAACTTCAGCTACTCATATCTGTAGAACTTGTCGACGGATTTGGACAAATAACGAACCTGATCCTCATATTTGGATAACCAATATATTCTGAAAATATGCTATCTCGTCTCATTTCATCTTACTTTGGATGATAGAGACTATACGACCTGATGGAGGGCCGGCTCGATATAGTCGAATTGGACAGCGGATTCTTCATTAAGAAGTCGCAGCCAATAAATCGAGACTATCTTCGACTCGACAACCGAAAATTAAAAACATTTGCGCACAGCAAGCTGTTCTACACGTTTTATGAACTAGAATAAACGCACAAAAAGCAGAGATATTAAAAATTTGTTGTGTTCAATTCAATCTGACATTTCCAATCCAATGTTTTCTAAAGGTCTGAAGATACACCTGAAATCTGAAATCTTAACCAAGCAAAGTAGCGGACAATGTTTTCTACATTGGAAGCGGATTTGGTCTGGCCAGCCAACCCGACCCGACCAGACTCGACATTGCAGATCAGACCGAGCACTGCCTAATGTAGGAGTAAAACGTTTTCTTTGTGTTTGTTTCCGCCAGACCCGTCCAGACCCGCCATAGCTGGTCTGGAGAAATTCCGCTTCCAATGTAGGACTGGCCTAACGCGTCCACTCAAAACGTGAAGCATCTCAAAAGAACGGATGCGTCAAATCTCATGAATCAGAAATGCAACGAAGAATGGCAAGACGTATGGTCGAGCAGAGACACCAAACTGGTACTAATCTACCCAAATGTCAAAAATGCTGTACCCACTCATGAATTGAAGATGTCGAGAGGGGACAAAACGAAAGTTGCTCGACTCAGAATAGGTCACACCCTGTACACCCACGGATACTTGCTGAGAAGTGAGCAACAACCAACCTGTGAAAACTGTGGCAACCTAATGACGGTGACTCATTTTTGGCTGGAATGCCCTGCCTACAGGCTGGCAAGGATAAAAAATATTCCATATTAATCCCGAGCTCAGAAAAAATCTCTCTACCCATAAAGAAATCGAGTTCACTATCAAGTTCTTGAAGGAGATAAATTTATATAACTTAATTTAAAATATTCATATATGTATGTATGCGGACAAGTTCATTTAATGACATATTCTCACAACTATCATTAATTTTTTGTTGTTGGCTTATATGTTTTAACTATATAATTGTTAAAATTCTCTTTTATATATTGTATTTAGTCTATATATATATTCTTTTGAACTTTTCGTGTACAAGATTTTTTAGTCTATACTACGAGTATATGTGATCGTAAATCGTATTTTCGCTGATATTTATATACTGATGTCCTTTTTATTATATTATTGTTATACTTCTATACTTCTAACTTGTATGACCGTACACTATTGTAATTTTATATTACTTTATCATTGCATGTTTTTATCTCTGTGCATTGTCATTTGTATTGTACTTTTGTACCTTTCTCGGCTAATGACCTCAGTTGTCGATGCCGAATAGCTAAAATAAAAAAAAAAGAAAGTAGCGGATAGAAAATAATCCATCTAATAAATGTTTGACAAATTGTTATCACAAAAGCTCTGCGTTGCTGAACGGGCATTTTCATATCAGTTCCAACGATTCAAGTCAGATTATCCGGAATCAGACCTTGGAACATATAGAAGAGTGAAACCTCCCTCATAGATGAAGAAGAAAGATTTCAATAGCACAGTTTCTAAGAGACTCAATTTTTGTTACTGACTCAGAGACAGTAGTAAACTGTTCCAGACTTCGAGAAGACTTTTGAACAAATTCTAAAAAGCTTTTGATTTCACGTCACTGCTTTTCTTCTACATTTTCAACAAAGGTTTTTGGCTAAGCAGTTGTATCATACGCAAAATCGTTTTCAACCCCGTTACATTTCCTTCTGGTAAAATTTGCAACCCAATCAGGCAATATTCATTGACATCTTAAACATTGGTAGCCCAGCATTAAAAGAATAAACAAATAATTTTTTTCGGTATCCTAATTATTTCATTACAGTACTAAAAACAGTGCAGTGAATATCGTCGTTTCTTGTTATATTTTTCGTTTAGTTGTCAGCACTGGCATTCCGAACAAATTTAGGTGAACACGAGTCAAGTGTTCAATATAAGATGACTATTCGAAACCATCGATGTTTTAGACGTATCAAATACCTACGATTCAAATTAAAAATCTGCCATCTTTATGCTTCCATAAAAACTCCAACTTTCAAGATACAATACAAATGTCACTAGGATGTACAATACGAATTTATCATTGAAAATTCAACAGTTTTCAACGAAACTTCATTGAAGTGGAGAAAATATCTTCGGAAACTAATTGCAGAAGGGATTTTCAATAATCATTTCGCATTCGTGTTGGAATGGGATTCCATTCCCCAGCTTGTTTTAGAAAATGCTATTTTCAATTATACTCATAGTATCGTAATGAGCTCATTACAATACCAAGGACTTTGCTATAATAGGCTCATAAAGGCATTGTTTCTAGTTATAGTTTTCGTCGTTTTATGGTAGGCAGTACTGGCATTGTTATAAAATTCGAACACACGCCAAATGTCGATATAAGAAGATAATCGAAATTGATCAGTTGTAATAAGCGCCCTTGTTAGCTACTCGGGAGTAATTATTCAAACTTTCAAAAATCACATCTCCTCAAAATATATATTGATTAGAACTAATGACGATGATGAAACTGCATAGTGAAAAATATTTAATTTGAAGATAATAATTTGGAAAACGTTTCTTTGCCACATCAAAACTAATGAGTCGATTCGACCGTATGACTGAATAAAACGATATATTCAAGTCGTCGAAACTACTTCATTCAAATCTCAAAATGATTTCGTTAGGGAGTCATCCTGCTCATACCAAAAATTCAAATATTCAGACAAATTTGAAAGCACTCTGTTCAGGTGAAAAAGACCTTATTATTATTCTTCAAATTCAAATTTGCGATCCAAAAATTGTTTATTCAAATGAATAAATGGTGGTAGCAGGATCAAGAATCGGGAAAATGATACTATGTCAGTTCGCCGACGTTTCGGAAATATATTTTTCCATCTTCAGGGCTAGACAATTGTATCCTCCCATTATCCTCTATATTCTATATAAATAATATAGTATCCAAATCTCAAATATTTTGCAAGGAAAGAAATTATCAGACCACAGTGAAAATTAAACAATGAAATAATTTCGAGAGACATACGTCGACACACGGAGGTGGAACCAATACTTATTATTATTGAATTATTATTTGGGCGTAAAGAATAATTTCTTATTGCTCTTCTTCCCAACGTTTGGACAGACATTTTCTCTCCAAATATCCGACCATATTATAAAATATTTCAATTTCATTAGTGACAATTAAAAAAAGCAGCAGAAGATCGTGACGGTTAAAAAAATTATATTTATTTACTTTAATTAAATCCAAAATGCTCCGGCAAGCTAGAGCACAAAGTCATCTCACATTTACCTTTATATAGTTTAAATAGATGCCTCCACCCCAGTCAATGATAGTCAATACTCGAACAATCGAAATTAATTCCACTCTTCTACAAATATTTAAAGTATGTACCAATGCTGAATTGTCCAAATTGACAGTTGCAAGTGGAACATAATGATTTCTGGCTACAACAATCAACAGGTAATGTTTACAATTGTTGCTGGAACTTATCTTATCTGTCTTGAATCCCTATCTATGCGATAACAGGTCCATACAACAATCATGGGTGTTCAGGATGAGTCTGGTGTCGTGAATGGGTCTTAAGTCTTCCACCCTGTAAATAAACTTTACAACAAAAACTATTTCTTTTCTCAGTTTTCCAGTCCTCAGGGAAACATCTGTTAGTACGTCCAAAAATTGAACTTCGGCAAATTTGTTCAGCCTCCGCAAAGTATGTCAAATTCGGTAATACTCGAACTCCGGCAGATTTGTTTCAGTTCTTCGGTAAATTTCCAACTCCGGCAAATATTGTTAACTTCTTCGGTAAAAGTTCCTACTCCCGTAGGTTTTGACTGTGAAAATCAATTTTATAAGTTCTCGAAACGATAATGCTCAACAGTTTTCAGCGATCCCTGAATGTATTGACTCATTAAACGATAATAATTTAAGAGAAGAAAAAATATCCATGTGTTCCAAAAAAGGAGACAATTCGATAAAAAATACATCAAGAAAATCTAAAAACTGAGAAGCGATAAAAAATGTTGAAACAATTAGGTCGGTAAGTTGATTCATCAGACATCTCTTAGAAAGACACACACGTAGAGAACTGAATATGGCGATCTGAAAAAGAATGCACGAGACTTTAGCCATCTCCTGTACATTAAACAATTGAATACGATAATTTAAAATTAAATAACCCTTGTCTGATCCAAAACTAGACGTACCGAACGTTATGAAACTGTTCGCTACGACAAACTCTCTTTTTGAAACTCAATTTCAAATCGGGAAAGATCATTACACAAGATATATATAGTACATGTACTATCCCACATTTTAACACGAAAAATGATGCAGAATCGAGGAAGGTCCATGGAAGTCAACCCACTTCTGCTCGATGCGCGTTAGACAGAAACACAGAGATCGCGTCACGGAGATTTCCATCGGGAAATTCGTCGGTCACAAGATTTCTGCTGAAAAGAAAAACAAAAGAAGATTGATTATCCATCAAAAATTTCTGATGGACAGAAATTATCTTAACAAACTTATTCTGCACCCTATATAACCAGAAGTGCCTAGGTTTAGAGAATATTTCAGCTCTGCAAAGTATGAATAATTATTTCATGATCCCAGTGTTCAGATTTTAATTACTCTGTCTCTTATAAACGTCTAATAGGTACTTAAACTTGGAACACCCTGTATAATATTATGGAGATCTCTATCTCAAATTGATCTACAAGAAATATCGCTAACCTATAAATCCTTTTTTTTTGGGGTAAGCCATTACAGCCATAATATTGATTCATTAGTTCAATATTGTATTTGCTGATAATATTTCTCCAAATGCATATGTGTGTCCGGATCTTCAAGATTCCTAAATGTCATTCACGTTATGTTAGTATGGAATCTAGGTTCTGTCCTGTCTCGAGCCGAGGACCTCAAGGGCGATAATCAGGACACATATCCGCTACGCTATTTCAGGTATTTGATAGTCATGGGACTCATCGATGCAAATCCTAGCGAGTCATTATTGAAATTTTTAAAGATCATATCTTCGGAAGTATTTGTTCGTAAAGAATAATGCGAGAAGTGCAATTTAAAACAAGATTTTTTTTAATTCCTGAAACTGCAGAGCCGATCTGAAGTCATCCGATATATTCATTATTCAAATCTACCCTAGAAATTTGTGCTCCCTAGCTCATTCCGTTCGGAAGTGATCATGCCTACGCACTGCCAGACAGAACCGATTTTGACCACTGATTCTTCATCAATGAGTAAAAATAAAACAATTGAAACCAATTTTACGCAAAATATTAGAAAATAACAGAAATTTGGCTTAATCACTAGACACTCTATTCGGAGAACAAGAGCGCTACAAAATTATCCTCTGAAACTCGTTGCGGAGGGCAATTCCAACCCTCATACTCTTGATATTCAATTTCGTGTGTTGGAATAGAAAAGCCCATTTTCTTCAACTTGTTCTAGAATATACTATAATTATCTCGGGCTACTCCTTTCTAGTTGATGACGGTTTAGGGAATTGTTGAATTTTGGATCCTCTTCACTTAATTCGAGTTGAAGACTGCTCAATAATGGGTGGTGAATTTTATATTATTTGTAACTTCATTCTCATTCTGAGTAATTTTCATGAAGAACTTTCAGTTGTCGTTTCCATACCCTCAAACGGATATTTTCAAGAGTCCGAATTAATAGACTCATCAAACTGCAGTGAAGTTAAATGAATTTACAATTTTCGACTACACTTCTGCATTTCATGCAAATGGCTGCTTAAGAAACAAATCATATTATCCTCAAATCGCTTTCGTTTTGTTCTCCTCCAGATGGAATCCATGAAATGAAATGATGGAATATCAATTTGCTGGCAAAAAAACAACGTCCCATAATTGGATTCGATTTCTGTTGGCTATGCAATAACTTGAAACTTAATACTAAAACCAAATCATCCTTTACGGTTTCCTATCAAGAGAGCCGGGAGGGTTTATGCAAAATCGCTGCTTGAACCTGTTCCGTTTGTCAGGCAGCATCAGGTTGCAAACAGTGGCGGACTCTTTGAAGTCGATATCACACTTTTCCTGTCATGATTTAGATCAATTTCGTGCTGTTTCTACCTACGTTCGAGAAACTGAGGCATCTAACATGATGGACTGATATAAACAATCGAAAACTTGTACGTCAAACGACGTAGGTGTATATTTACAATGGATCATTCGAAGTAGAACCAGTTCTTCGGCCGAGTTCCGTTCAACATATCGATTTGCTCTTTTGAAATAAAGCTATGACAAGACGCATCATCAAGTGGCTTTCAATGTACTCATCTTCAGCTCCATGTTTGTGCAATCTTTTAAATGCAGTGTCGTATCACAGTTATGTATTGAGATGTAGTTAAAAAAATTACTTATATAATATATCTTTTTTTATTTTGACCCTCAGAAATTTGAGGATGTTATACATTCGTAAGTTTTTTTGGAAAGCGGCTAAGGAATCGTACGTAGTATTTGATTCAACCTTATTCAGACATTTTGCACGCTTGGAACAGGAAGCTAGCACATAACTCCAATGTCTGTAATTTTTGAATATCGATCCAAAACTGGTCTCATACGATTGAATTTGACTGTCTGACAAGTATCTATGGTAAAACTTGATTATATCTATCCACAAGTATGTGCAAATTCGAAAGAGATCTTCTATAATTTTCATAAATCCAGAATTGTCCGAGTGTCCAATGATCTCAGTTGAGTTAGTTAAGGGAGTAAGTAATGAAATATTTTCAAAAAATCGTTTTTTATTCGATAATCTAAAAATATGGTATATTGAGCGTATACTAACGAAAGAGGAAAAAAACTCGAATATTGGCTGAGTTATAGCTATTCGAAAGGAGTTAGCCGGAGCACCTACTTATACTGAACTGAACTGAGTCAAGTAGTCGGACCGCCTCATACTAAAGGGTCCCTTCCATTATAATGACAATCCAAACCTTTTGTCCCATGACCGGAAATACTCTTACATGTAAAAGTGAGTATGTATATATATATACAGGGTGAGTCTGCGTTGATTTTAACCATAGGTTCTTGAGATCAGAAGAAACACTTTTCTCCATACCGTTTCTACATATTCTGCTACATTAAAAAGTTATAAGCATTTCAAGTTTTCACATTGGGCAAATACCCCTTTGTAGTCCAGTTTAGTTCGAATGAAAATTAGCTTCCATACATTCAATATTGAATAAGAATTATTTAAGAACATTATTTTCTAAGAAATGATTCCTCTAGGAATCGATGATTATATCGATTTAATTAACATCAAATATCTCAGAAATGGTGCAATTTAGAAAAGAAGATGATGGATGATTTTGTCTGAAGAAAAAAACTGATGATTCTTGGAAGAACAAGATACGGACCTTCACTTCGAGTGATATTTGTTTTTTATGCAATTTAACGAATTTGTACAGTAGTAGTGAGGAACACACAAGAAATGGAATAAATCTACTGATGCCAAAATATGAATTATTCTTATCAAAAACCTTCTACATGAGATCATTTCAATTGATATTGTTGTTTGAATATTACAGGTGAAAATGCATTTTTTATTATATTTCAAAACTCTTGAACCGGGGATTCATCGATCCCAACTGCTGCACGAAACTCCTGAGAATTTAACTAGTGTTAGTTTGAATTCTGACGTTGTCTCAGAGAAAGAAATGTCCTTCTCTTATCAAAGAATATTCACCCAGGGATATCTTTAATGCTGATGAAACAGGTCTCTATTTCAGAGCTCTGCCTAATGGAACGCTAACATTCAAAAAAAAGAAAAATGTGTTGGTGGTAAATATCCCAAAAGAGATTTACAATTTTGCATTTGTGCAAATATGGCAGGGGAAGAAGAAAAACTTTTAGTCATCGGTAAAGCAGCTGAACCAAGAGCATTCAAAAATATAAACATAAACAATTTGCCTGTAATTTGGAAGTGGAATAAGAAAGTTTGGATGACCAGACAAATTATGACAGAATGGTTGCTTGAACTAGATTGGAAAATGGCAAAACAAAAATAGGAAGATTTTGTCGTTTTTGGACAATGTTGGATCTCATCCAAAGATATTCACCTGAAAAATATTAAACTTTTGTTTCTACCCCCTAATTTTACATCAGCTTGTCAACCACTTGACCAGGGAATCATAAAACATTTCAAAACCCACTACCGAAGTCTCATACTGAAACACCTGCTAGTAAACATTGAGACTGCTAGTACAGCATTCGAATTGACAAAAAAAATCTAGCCATTGGACGCAATTGATTAAAAAAAAAAAAAATTACATTGCCAAAACCTCTTGGGAACAAGCAAAAGAAACCATCCAAAATTGCTTCCGCAAAGCCGGTTTTAAACATGAAAATATGCAAGGTGCTGACCTATTGAGTCAGGCTCAGACTGTTACATATGATCCTGAAGATGACTTTCCACTCAGTGTTATTGCAGAGATTCTCAAAAATAAGAATTTCTTGAATATGAGTTTCAATGAAAACCTCAACGATTGTTTGAACCTTGCTGCAGATTTATTTTTTGAAGATCCTGATTCAGAGCATGAAATTGGGAACTCACATGACACTCAAGAACTTTCTGGAGATTCTAATAACGATGAAGTACCAGGACAAACAGATGCTGTCCAAAATTATGGGGAAGCTATGACTTTAACCAAGCAGCTAAAAAGTTTTGCCCAGAATCACGGAGATTCAGAGAGTTTAGATATTCTGTCCAAATTAGAATTGAGATTTCTTGATTGTCTATTCGGGAAAAAAATGAGACCAACAAAAATTCAGGAATTTTTTCGTAATTAAAGTGTCTCTTTTTTATCAAAATTTTTGTTTATCCTAATGATTCATCACATTGATTTTTCAGTTATAGTTGAATTTGAAAAATGTTCACTTTCTTATATCTTTATATATATTGATTTTTATGTTCAATATTCTCCAATTATTATTTCTATGAAATTTTTTTTTTGTACATATGTATTTCTTTTAAGCGGACATCCCTCTTAAACGGACACCATCAGGCGGTCCCGTGAGTGTCCGCCCATGGGAGATTTCACTTTATATATACAGGGCGAGTCTTTGACCACTGCATTAACTTAACCATCGGTTCTTGAGATCAAAAGAAACACTTTTTTTTCATAACGTTTCTACATATTCTGCTACATTAAAAAGTTATAAGCATTTCAAGTTTTCACATTGGGCATACCCTTTTGTAGTCCAGTTAAGTTCGAATGAAAATTAGCTTCCACACATTCAATATTGAATTAAAAATATTTAAAAACATTATTTTTCCTCTAAGAAATGATTCACTCACTCATGTTACATCAGATGATTATATCGATTTAATTTCTTTCAACATCAAATATCTCAAAAATGGTGCTTTAGGAAAGAAGATGAAGGATGATTTCATCTGCAAAAAAATTTTATAAGAAGGAAAAAAACGTTTCTTTCAACGTTAAGAATCCATAGTTGAAATTAAGGCAGGGGTCAAAGACTGACCCTGAATATATATATTCAAACATGACTAAAGGGAGTATTGCCGTATGACTATGTGTATATACATGGGTTCTTGGCAAATTTGTTTGCCCAAAATCAAGGTTTCTTCAAACCAATTTTCAAACTCTGTCTATATTTCTGACGTATTTACGTCCTTCATCAGGACTCTACAAAAAATTATTGCATTATATAACTCAATATATTTACAATAACGAATTAACTACTTACAGTTTTCAAGGTTTATGAAATTGTCCAAATTTGGAATGTTTGAAGAAAGATGTTGAGTGTTTTTTTGAAAGGAGTTTTTTATAAATGTCAAAGAAACGTAGAGTAGGAAAGTGAAATTAGATTAGGGATGTATATGAAATCGAAAAATTAGTATAGAATCAAGATAAGGGATAGTAGTTGAAAATATTAATTTGAAAGTTAGGAAAAGATCAAGAGGACTCACAATTTTTGATCTAGAGATAGAATGTAACTATATATTGAGATGAGTTTAGCAACATCAGATTTTTTGTTGATACTATTAGGATTATTTTTGATGTAACACATTTCCAAGAAGGTTCTTTTTTGATAATGAGATGCTTTATCAAGAATTTTAAAATTTTCAAAATTAAAAAGATGTCCTAATCTTGAAGAATGAAGGGCTAAAGAACACCTTCCAGGATGAATTCTCACATCACTTTTGTGGAGAGTTATTTTTTTTTATGGTTTGGCAGGTTTGACCAATGTATATTCCATTACAGTCCATTTGCCAAGAACCCATCTATATACATATATTTATATTCTTGGTTGCCTTGCCCTGAAGAAGCCAATAAGCAGAAACACGTGTCGGCAAGTACCTTCCATCCATTTCCCATATTTTCTGCATTCCTGCGGTTTAACCCGATATCCTTTTTCAATACATATATTTATATATATACATATACGCTCATTCCCTATTTGCGCACAATCCTGATGGTTGTAGAATTGTCAAATCGTGAACCCGAATGAACCTTATAAAGTTAAGCCGAAAATAATAATAATAAATAGTTACTCTAGTCTGAAAATTGGTAGTGTTCAGTCGATATTCAGATATAAAAATGACGAATTAAAAAGAAGGTAAGCAAGGCGAAATTCCAAAAAATCTTTCTAGAAAACGACATTATCAAGGCAATCAGTTTATGTATGAAGAAGATGAAAAATTCGAAACCAGTACAAGGTGAGAGTGCCAGCGGAATAAAAATCCATACGCGTGATAAAGAATGAAATTATTAACCCTTTACAAAGGTACAGAACAATTGACTTTTTCACGGTGTTCACAGCTTCATCTCAAATTGTGAAGTGCACAGAGTGTAATCAAGAAATAAATTTCAGTGAGAGTGGTTGCAGAAATCTCAGGTCTGAAATTATCGCTAGGTGTCCATGTGGTGATACAATGATAAATTCAAGACTTTTCATCAATAATGAATACGAAATAAATCGAAAGTTAGTGATGTCATGAGACTTTTAGGCTTTGCCAGAGAAGGAATAAATGTCTTTGGTAATCTGATGGACTCATGCAGGGGTTTAAGTCAACATTGTAACGCTAACACATTTATAATGCAACTCAATGCAATTATCATTTGAGTCACGATCGCAGAAGGTAGCTCAAGAAAAGATAGAGCAAAATGTCCGTCGGTGGTTTAATATCACAAAAGCGAAAGTCAAAGAAATCACTAAGATTCGTCAGGAAACATAGAAGTCGATGCCATGAAAAAAATGTTCCCATCTTCTTAAGAAAAATTCGATGTTAAATATGGTGATTACATTGGCGAAGGAGATTCTGAAATATTCAAGGCTTTGAGATTTAGAACTTAACGGTGATGAGTTACCTATTGTGAAGGGTGAACTGATTGCCCACGTAGAAAAAAGAATGAGCTTTAGATTTAGAAAAAACAAACTTTCAGTAGAGAAAAACTAACTGATAAAGTTGCGGAAAAACTATGGTTTGAGCATTCAGATTAATATTAACATAGTTGACGACAAGTGAAAAGCCGTAATGGCAACTTATTATCATGTTTCCTCAAATAAAGATGAACCGAGACATGAAAACTGCCCAGTAGGCGTCGATAGCGTGTGCAAGTGGCAAAAGGCTGTTACTCCATTACTTGGTGAAGAAATGAAACAGCATCTCTTACCAATATACGAAGATTTGTCCAAAGATGATTTGATTAAGCGATACCTTGGTGGTCATGCACAGAACGCAAATGAGTTTCAAGGCGACAATTTGGCGATTATCCCCAAAACATCTGCAATCTGGACTGAAAGTAGTTTAAATCTCAGCATACATTGCTGCTGGGATATTTTATAAAACATTCAGTTCAGTATTAAGGATAATTAATCTTCAGTTGTGCCAAAGTTTCTGGTCTCAATACAGACGAATATTCTGACAGAATCGCAAGAGCCTTTCTGAGACAATAAATGCTCGTATAGCTAGCAAATAACAGGTATTAAAAAGAAATCGGCATTTTTTCCTTCTTTCCTCTCCAAGAGGAAGGACTTTAGTATGGACCTAGCATTGCTGATTAATGGGAAAGTAACTTAAGCTAGTCACCTTCTTGAACTATAACTTTAAACGCGATTTTCTCGAAACTGCATTTTTGAAAATTGTTCGTGTTGTAACTTGAGAGGTTTTCAACAGATTTGGTGTGGTTTCTCTCTACACTATTAACGGAAAGATAAACTTACAACTTTTGATATTTCGCGTTGATTAGGCTTTAAAAATGTTACCCAACAATAACCCAAAATCCTTTTTTTCAAAGGCTTATGTTATAACGAGTTCTATTATTTTTTTTTTATTTTTTAGGTTTATCGTTACTGTTAATCTCTTATAAAAAGAAAACATTTCAAATTTTTGTTGGATGAATACTGATAATTGCAGCAGTTCACAACCTCGCGCCGTAGGCAGCACACAAAAAATGATCCTGAGAACTTGTGTTAAAATTTCAGAACAATATAATCATTTCATGACCTTCCAAAATACGTTTGAGAAATGACCGATTTTGAGGCTTGTACAAGGACTTCTCTCCTAATGCTACAAATCTCCACGATCCCATACCAAATGATCCCTTTAAAGCAAACCTCATTTCGAAGAACTCAATTACTGGAAAACTGGTTCAAAATATCAAAGAATTATATGTCTCCCTACCAAAGGCGGATAAGGCTTGTTTTCATATGATGTTTTCTTCTGAGAAAATATACTTTTTTCTCCGAAATCAAAACAAAAAAATTTAACGTATATCTTACAAGGTATAAAGTAACCATATTTTTTTTTTTGGGATTTTTTCAAGCTTTTTAAGCGTTTGGGTTCCTGCGAAATCTTTGAAGCCTATTTATTTTCACCCAATTTAGTTATCTTTCAAGTCACAACTCTATCCGATGGATATTTCAGGAGGAAACCAAATTTCCGATGCTCATAACTCCTGATCCGTTAAGCGGTTTTGATTCAATAACACAACTGACCGAGATATTAGGACAGTTGGCCTATTCTGAGAGTATAATAACTCTACCCCATCTCTTTCAAAAGATAGAGATCATATGACCTGACGCCTCACCTAAAGGACATAATCAAGTTTGACACTGTATTCTTCATCAGGAAGTCGAACCCAATCTGGGAAAATACGAGCGTAAAAGAATCTGACCTCACATCAAGGCTCTCATATATATTTTATCATTTTTTGAAAGGTCTTAACACTTTCGGTTCCACCTAAAATTTCTCTTCGATTGGTGGTAGTATTCTCATAATATGGAATAATACAGTTTAATTTTAGTGCCTTCACTAAATTCCTTCTCTAATAGCAAAATGAGTTTCCGCTGAATTTGATCAAATATTGGGATGGACTTTGGAGGAGGACTTCAAAACCTCTTCCTACATAAATATTCTGTGGAACCTTCAATGGGTACCAGCCTTAACTGGCTCACTCTACTTATAAGACGAGTTATTGTTGCATGTTTTACTTAGGAAATATTCTAATAAACGGCCCTAGTTTAGCATAATTTTTACCTAAGGCAGTCGAATGCATCTTCGACGCATTAACAAAATTACACTTTCAATGATTTACCGATGGTTTTATTTCTCTAATCGTTTCCTTCCTTCATGATTTATATGAGATCACGATCACCGAACCGGTGATCGTTCTACTTCTTTCGAGGTATTCAGATTGTACACGTGCCTTCTTCTCAATCTCTCATTTTGTTATGAAATTCTTCATTATTGTTTTCCGTATAGAATATCGTTTGATATGGAATTCACCATTAACTGGTTCTTCAATTTTTCAAAACAGATTTTTTTCGCTAATCATAATATAGCTTCGTTAGATATCTCATTGGATGGAACTATAAGCAATATGCCAATACTTGAGAGAAAAATTATCGGTTCTGGAGTTGTTGAGATGCATGGAAATAAAAATGATGAAGCCGGAATTCACATTTCTGGAATATTTCTGATTTTGAATCTAGACAAATGAAATCGACGAGATCTCACGATTCTCAAAAAACACAAGAAGTTTTATTCTATAATTCGAGATTCCAGAATGCACTGACGTTAGGCCAGATGCTCTGGTGTTCTTGCTGAACTACATTCTTGTCCACAAATATCTGTTCAAAAGACGTTAGTATATTCCATCTGTCTTAAAACGAATTGTTTCACTAAAATAACTATAGACCAGGTGAACTTCATATTTTTTGTTGGAGATTGATGTATAGTATTAAAGCTACCCTGAAGGTGTGGACATAATAACACTGGTGTGTTTTTCATTAAAAATTAGAAATGAACTATTCTCGAAATTTCAGCATTTTACAGGAGAAAAAAAAAACAAAGATGTGAAGGACATGGCCTTCTAAAATTTATGTCATTGGCGCAATGCTCACAGCGAAAACTGCACTCAGTAGGCGGTGCAAAAATAACAAAACAAATGATTTTTGACCTGTTTTCACTGAAAATGTTATTTTAATGTCACAATGTGGATGTGAAAGTTATTGCTATGATGCTATGAACATATTTATCAAAACATTTTTTTTCCAACTTACCATTTTAAAGTAGCAGGTGGCGAAAAAATTAAAATTCTCATATTGCCTACGGTTGTCAATTTTTTTTGGCACTTCGAATAAATGAGATATTCAAAGCTATTTTCATACTACAGTTCTCGTCTTCATTCCTTTCGGCAGTCCTTGTACTCACGACGAGACGGAATCGGTTTCAGCAATACTTTTGAAACCAATTTTGCCCAAAATTCTCTAAATTGCAAATATTTAGGCTCATTTTAGGTTATTGACGAGAAATCTTCGATAATGGAACTTGTGTAGAGTTATTATTTGATAAATTACCATTATTTCTTATCAATTTTTTTTCAACGATTTGACAGACATCTTCTGACCGTCTGAAAGCAAAAAAATAGCTTTTGAAAAAGCTGACAAGATTTTCTCAATTTTCACTCATGAGTGTCACACAGACAGAACTCCGAAATGTAGATCAAATTTGTACTTATCTAAGGTTTGAAGACTTCTTCAAGTTATTGCGATAAATTGGCCTCTAAACTCGATTGATGATGCACTTATGGATCCGAAAGCGATATTCGTAAATGCTACCTGTGTTTTTTTCCTTTTTGTACACTTTTCTTCTTTGAATATAATAGATGTTTAGTCCATTTTATCAGATGATTTTCATCCACAGCACTGTAGCAGAACGTTAATTTTCTCCAGCGAGTAAATGTGTTGAGTAGTGCATATTTCTTCATAATGGTTCCGCGAGAATGTCGTACCCGCGAACATTCATTCTTGAGAGATCTTTGCCGCTGGGTATGAATTTCTGATTCACTACAGCCATATAAGAAAATAGCAAAGTTTTCGTTTATTTTGAAATAGTTGTGTTTCTTGGTGTAGATTGATTTACAATCAACAACACAACAGAATCAACTGGCAAACTGTGGTATTTTTTCAAACGAAATAAAGGGTTAGTGGAAATGGACGAAATTCATTGTTTCATCCCGGCAACCCAGTACAGCACGTTGTACCAACTTGGATATATCATTGTCTAACACTTGAGAAAACCTCTGATGTTCTGTTATTCTCACTTTTGAAGGAAATTTTGTTTCTCGGATATGAGATATTCCGTTTTCTATTGGAATCTCATATATGCAGCTATTCGTTCTTGGATTTGCGTCATCAATTTTTTTTTTTTTTTTTGATTAGCCCTGATGGTATCTCGATCCTTGAATGGGATTCTTGTGTCTTATTTATTTCCAGTTCTTTTTTATCTGATGAACCATTCACATAAGAAATGACGGTAGTAGTTTGTCCCATATATGCTTGTATCAAGGAGGGTTTCAAGCTGATTTTGTGTTATTCGTTTCATTCTTTCTAATATCTCTTTGGGATAGCCATTACTTCCGAGTGTTTTTCGTGATGATATTCATTATCTTATTTTGTCTTATCGGGTAAATCATGAATTTGCTCTTCTATCATATCATTATTTTGCAACTCCCATATGATAGGGCAACAAATATACGCTTTGCCAAACAAGATAAAAATAAGAAAATAAATTTTAGAAAAATGTGAGCTCATATCTCATTTTCATATGAATCCTATTCATCCAAGCATAATGCTGAAAATGACATCAAATGACCATATATGGAAGTATTAGTCAGAGTCTTGTACAACCTGTAGTTATAAAAATCGAAAAATAGACAGACTATTGGGTCTAACCTCTAAAATTTCGAAGACGTTTGGCCAATTCGACTGACCCACTTCTGAATGAAGTTTTTATTTGAAACGAGCTTTCGGACTTCTCCACTGCCTACATAGGAGTAAGTATATCCGTTTTTATATTCAACGATAACATAATCTAACTAAAGGAACAACATTGTAATGAACGACACATCAAAGTTATCCCACTGGATTTCAATCCAAAAAAAGCTCGCCAAAAGTCTATGAATTATCGTAAAAGGCAGAAAATTTCTCATCAATCATCCACTCATGAAATATAAAGGCCATCAAACATTAAACGGGCAATTTCATCTTACCAATTTCTCCTTCACCTTTGGGGCTCTCTGGTGTAATATTAACGCCTTGGAATATACCGCCACTCGAGCAGAAGAACAAATAAAATGATGAAGTCCATATGTAACACCACACAAAGCGGGGATTAACTGTCAAAATATCCACATTAATTTATGACGGGATACCTAGAAGGGTTTCATAAACATGCATTCGTTCAGGTAAAAAAGCGGGAATATCAAGAGACTGACATGGTGTTTTAGACGTCCGGATAGGAATACAGAATACTCCACATATTTTGATAGTGATCTTGTACATAATCAGTCGTTTGTGTAAATTGATGAACCTTATAAATAAAGATATCTCCTCTAATTTATCTGAAAAATATAAAGAGTTTCTTCGATCACTGGAGTATATCAGTTGGACAGGTTGGCTTGCTGACTTAACTGGGTCAATAAACAATCAATTATGGTATTTGATATATGTGTACTGAAGTCATACTCCCCATGTTAATGGTAAACTTTTTAAGAGTGTATTTCAGCACCTTCTGGCCTAAATTATTACGAGGCTACAAAGAAACCATCAGATGTCATGGACCGTCCTAAGGACAGATTATTGACAAAAATATCCAAAACATCGATACATTGAACAACGAGTTTATGTCGAAAAATTCGTGCCGTTCAATTCTGGAAGTAATAAATGTACAACTGAACCAATAAACCTATCGATGGTATTGGCTTCCAAATTGTTCATACCGATTTTTAAAAATTTGGACCTATAAAAATGCATTGCCCCATCTACGGGAAGTGAATTTTGCAATAAACAGATTTTGACAACTCTGATTTGGTGAATTGCTTAAACTAGGTGAATTCTAATCGAATAATACAATAAGAATACTATTAATGCTTTTTCTCATGATGAAGTGCTTCTTAGGAATGAATTTTAGTATTATTTATCGTCTCTTTTTGTTTGACGAATTATTTTAAGGAAATTCGTTGATTATATGAAATTGAAACATTTCGTTGATAGATATAATTCTCCATAAAAATATTTTTATTGCTCAAAAGCATTGGTTGAACAGGAAACTGTTCAGAGCTTGAAATGAAAATTTAAGAGCCGTTTTTTGCGTAACAGTTAATCTTGAATATTGAAAATGAATAAAAATATTTCAAATTTCATTATTTATTCATTGAAAAATCAACCATATATCATAAAAAAATAATTTATGTTTAAATTTATGAAAACAATTCTCGTTTCAGAAAATTAATTTTATTTTCACAGTTCACCTGTATTTACCTACCCTCGTTAGCAACCCTCTTTGTCAAAGAGACTCGTGCAGACAGTCTATTGGTACTTTAAACCAGAGGATATCGAAAAAATCTGATACCCCATTCTCGTTCCCTTTTTCTGAGAAACTAACAAGAGTAATATTCCTTTTTGACTACCTTTTGTTTTCGAGTTACAAGCGAAAGTTGGAAAAATGGCGATACCAGAAAAATTTATACATATGCTATTACTCATGGTAGTGCTCTGAAATCAATATATTTTACCGGCACTTTTTATCATGAAATCCAATGGCATGCCTCTCCATTTCGCAACTTTTTTAATTACGAAGCTATGACCCCAAGTCATTTTTTTTTTCATACAGAACACTATATTTCTCTACCATTTTCTGAAATTTTTTCTGTTTTCAAAAATATGCAACATCGTCTAGTTTGCATAAACATAAATGATAGTCAAAATCCTATTTTCATCTCACTCTTAATATTTTCTATGGTTTCAATTGTCAATAAACAAAGAAAAATGTAACATCGTTTAGTCACCTCAGTCTCCTTCAAGTAATCTTTTCATTTCTCTGCTTCTTTTCCAATTTCTCCAAGATCAAGGAATAATGGACTGCTGTCATAGAGATTCGAGGTTTTGACTCTCAGATCATTCGAAAGTTTGAATAGAAATCAGCGCCTTTATTCTTTCGAATTACTTATATACTTTTTCATTTTAAAATCAATTATGAAAATAATGAAAAGATCAACATGAAGAAGAAGAAGCATCTCAAAATAGACTGGTACTTGTGCGTGAATTTATTCGGGAGACAAACAAAAATATTCTGCTGCATCCATCTCATTATAACTATATGAATTGAATGGTGGATCATATGGATCTTTTCGTTATTTTGTGATCCATTTTGAGTTAGATAAGGTTATGAAATAATATATCCATGTTCGAATTCTGCAGAAATTATATTATATATATAGCTATATTTTTCTGTGCCCATCGACAGATGAAACCATAGATACACTAAGAAACAACTAAAAAGAATGTTTTGACCATTTTTTATCACTATAATTTATACAAACCATACGATGATGCAAATTTTTGAAGTAAGAAAAAATTAAGCTGTCAGAAAATAACACAGAAATATAGTGCTCCTATTAAAAAACATAACTTTGTGTCACAGCTTCGTAATTAACAATAGCTCAATATGGGGCCTATGTAATGTTTTAATTTCAGAGCTCTACCATCAGTATTAGCAGAGATATAAATTTTTTTCGATATCGCCAATTCCGATATTAATTTTTAACTCGAAAACGGAAGAAGGTAGCCAATAATGAATACTACTCTTGCTAGATTCTCAGAAAAAGAGAACAAGAATGGGGTATCAGGTTTTGTCTATCTCCTCTGGTTTAAAAGTTGTAGTACTAAAACATCGGAATATACCCACCCTGTACATTATAAATTTCACAATCTAGAATGTTATTATACAGGGTGTCTCAAGTTCGAGTGCCTATTAGACGTTTCTGGAGAACTAGACATATTTGAAATTTGAAAATTGGGATTATGATATTGTTCGAAATTCTCTACAGAGCTAAAATATTTTCGAAGCCCAATAAATTCGACGCATTCAAGTTTTCTATTACTGGTATGATCGAGTATTCAATAGTGAATACATTTCTGTTAAAACCTTTGTATAAAATCGAATAGTTTTCAAAATATCTATAAAATCTGGAAAAAAAGTCAAATATGTTCAGTCAGTAATATGTTCATTATTCTTAATTTAAATATCCAGAGCGTAAACCGTTTTTACAACATCGAAGGGGAAGGATGTGAAAAGGTCATGCATCATTTGGATTTAAAAAATATCATCACAGGGTGTTTCAAATTTTGTGTTGAAAATTGTGATCTTGAAGTGGCCATAACTTCTGCTTCTCAAATTAGAACCCTATTTTTTTTTAATTGTGTTGGATTCTGCGGTCAAAAATAATGATAGTTTTCTCACATGATTATGCTCCTAAATTCAATAATTTCTGAGTTATTTGAGATTTTCTGGATTTATGGTGTACGTAGAGTCAAATATCTTGAATCTGATCAATCAATGGATATTTTTTCGAAAGCATGGGAACACTATGTAATAGAAGATCATTATCATGTTAATAATTCACAAGTGTCAGAGAGGTGTTATTGATAGTCGTTATCAAATTTTTTTATTTCACCAAATGAATCGTTATTCTAATAGTGAAATTCTGGATCTATTTTATAAACATGGTGAATGTGACATTATTATTAGTAGAACCTGCCAGGCCAAGAAAATATGTTTCAAACTTTAAAAGTTTTGGATGTGTAAGAGCACCTAAAAAATACAAAAGAATGGTAGTTGATGATGAGAAAAATGGAATTAGTGTTTTGACTTATTTCGAAGCGAATGAAAATGCATCTATTCGAAGTGCAGCTCATGAAATCGATTTAGACAGAAATTCAGTGCACCGAATTTTAAAAACCACAACTACAAATATGAGAAAGTTCATGCATTAGAACCAGGTGACTACATAAAAAGGTTAAATTTTTGTAGAAGAATATTAGAAAAACTTGAAAATGAGGAAAATTTTCTTAAAAAGATCATTTGGAAAGACGAAGCAAAATTCAATAATGAAGGACTATTCAATAGAAAGAATTGCCACATTTGGAAAAGTGAAAATCCTCATAGAAAAAGACAAAGAAACCCCAGAATAAATTTTGTTTTAATGTGTTTGTTATTTTGATGAACAATAAAGTGCGGTACTACATTTATGAAGAAAATTTAAGTACAAAAAATTTTTTGGAAATCCTGAGAAATTTTTTTCTGAGATTTTGGATGAACTGCCGTTGTGTATGTCGACTACCGCATATTATCAATTGGATGGGGCTCCGTCACATAGTTCGCACGAGGTGTCTGAAGAACTGAATGCAATGTTTGGTAATCGTTGGATCGGACGCCGTTCTTCACTGTTTTGGCCCCCACGATCTCCCGATCTTACTCCCTTAGATTTTTATTTATGGGGTAGAATAAAAAACATTGTCTATGAATCTCCTATTGAAAGCAAAGAAGATTTGAAACGGAGGATGCTTTCCACTCACTAAAGGTGGAGGAAATTGAGCGAGCGACTAACCGAGGTGTTTCAACACGTATTTGAAAGTGTGTGGAACAAAATGGTTACCATATTGAAACTCTCACCTGATCATTTATTTTGTTGATTTGAGTTTTGAAACATATTTTCATTTTTATCATCATAATTTATTTATAATCATAATTCTGTGTACTGAAGTAGCGAATATCATTAAGTGCATTTAAATTTGTATTTCGTATACAATTAACAAAATAGAAATAAACAGAATCTCACTATTAGAATAGCAACGATTCATTTGGTGAAATAAAAAAATTTGATAAGCATAATGACATTTGTGAATTATAAATGGAATGACTTATCTTCTAAAACTCAGATTCGAAGAATTTACTCTTTTTCCAGAAAACTCAGAAATTATTGAATTTAGGAGCATAATCAGAATTCAACACAATTATATATATAGGGTTCTAAATTGAAAAACAGAAGTTATGGCCAATTTAAGATCACAATTTTCAACACAAAATTTGAAACACCCTGTGATGATATTTTTGAAATCCAAAAGATATATATATATATATATATATTGAACTCTTTATTGCCTCAAAATAAGTTTCATACATTTTTACAGTGATTGTGCAAATGGTGGACATATCGCCATGCAATTTCTTCCTGCCAACCAAACATATTCCATTAAGGAAACTTATACCTAATCAGTATACAATTACATTATATATATAGATTCACAATTAAAACAAGAAAACTTGACTTAACTTGAATTCAATTAAACTTGCTCCAGAATAGGGAAAAAGGGAAATGGGAGGGAGAAGGACAGACGTCGCCGAAGAAAGGGACCATGTTTAGACATGGGTCTCAAGTAAGTGTAAGCACTCAAATATCTCCTGAGGGAAAACCTAAATGAAAGGTAAGTTACCTTCCGAACGATATCCGGAGGGAGGCGATTCCAGAGCCGGGGAAACACAACTGTGAAGCTATTGGAGCAAGCTCTAGTAGAGTGGAGTGGTATCCTCAAGGTAAATTTAAAGAGTGCCCTTGTATGACGGACCCCATCCCCCAGAAGGCAAAGACCATCATACAGGTATTTAGGCTCGCGGGAGCTCGGCACCTTAAACCCCAGTAAAAAAAGATGCCAAATTTGACGTTGTTTGATGGGTAGCAGTCCCATATTTTGCCTGTGTTGACTTATATGACAAATCGTACACCTGCATTTTGTAAACGCTCCAGTTTCATCAGCGGTGTAGTTGTGAGACCCATATAGGCTACGTCAGCATAATCGAGTATAGGAAGCACGAGAGAGAAGAATAATGTTTTCCTGGTACCGAAGGGCAAGAAGTTCTTTAAAAGTCGGAGTTGATGCAAGACATGAAAGACTCTTGAACTGATAGAAGCAATCTGATTATTCCAGGATAGAGTTTCGTCTAACAAGATACCAAGGTTTCTAACCTCATTGGAGTAAGGAACAACAGAATCGTTGAGGACAATTGTATTATTTACTTTGTCGATTAAACCCAAGCTTCTTTTAGCACCGATAATGATCGATTTAGTTTTGGTAGCATTTAGAGTCAGACCTATGCTCTCAGCGAGGACAGACAGTCGTAAGAGATTCCGGTTCAAGTTTTCGATAGTAGCCGAGAAGTCCTCAACGGAAGTGTGGACATATATTTGTAGGTCATCCGCGAAAAGGTGAAATTTAATGTCCAAGGAATCAGTCAGTGAAGAGACGTAAACAGAGAACAAAAGAGGACCCAACACGCTCCCCTGTGGAACACCTGAAAACGTGGTCACCCAATCAGAGGAGCTGCCACCTATTTCGACAGATATTTCGCGATCCTTCAGATAGGAGCAGAAGAAGGCTATGGTATGCTCAGCAAAACCCAGCAGACGCAGCTTGGCTAAAAGTATATCGAAGTCGAGAGAGTCGAAGGCCTTACTAAAGTCTAAGAGTACCAAAACAGTGAGTAGTTTTCCATCCATGGCCACGCTGATATCATCAGTTATTTTAGTAAGGGCAGTAGTCGTGCTGTGTTTTTGGCGAAACCCCGACTGGTAGCAATTATGAAGATTATTTTTATTCAAATAGGTAAGAATTTGGCCTTTTATGATCTTTCCAAAATTTTAGATAGAGTAGGGAGTATGGAAATGGGTCTAAAGTCCCCTGGACTCGTGGGATTCTGGCACTTAGGTATGGGAGTGATTTTAGCGTATTTCCACGCACTAGGAAAAATTCCCGCTTGAAGTGAAATATTGTAGATGTGTGAGAGCACAGGAAGAATCTCATTCACAATGGGCCTCAGAAGGCCCACTCAAACACCATCGGAACCAACCGACCCGGAACCAACCTCCCCCAGAGCAGTCTCAACATCGTCTTCATTAATGGATACAAAATCGAACACACTACCTGGTGGAGAACATGAGCTCAACTTTTTTAATGTATTTGTCTTAATATGTTCATCAATCCTAGTACCAGAAGTAGCAAAATACCGGGCGAGCAGAGACGGATCAAAGTTTGCACAAAGTGAGCCGTGCCCCTCGCCTACATGCATGATGATGATGCATGACCTTTTCACATCCTTCCTCTTCAATGTTGTAAAAACGGTTTACGCTCAGGATATTTAAAATAAGAATAATGAACATATTACTGACTGAACATATTTGGCTTTTTTTCCAGTTTTTTTAGATATTTCGAAAACTATTCGATTTAATACAATGGTTTCAACAGAAATGTATTCGCTATTGAATACTCGATCATACCAGGAATGGAAAACTTGAAAAAAAATTTTTTCGTCGAATTTATTTTCACGTCCTGTATAACCGGAAGTTTTTGGAATTCGAAAATATTTTAGCTCTGTAGAAAACTTCGAACAATATCATAATCCCGATTTTCTGATTTCAAATATGTCTAGTTCTCCAGAAACGTCTAATAGGCACTCGAACTAGAGACACCCTGTATTATGACCTCAGTTCATTGGTAATAGCATTATGATCTCTAACAAGGCCCCACTGACGATTGAGACAGTCTAGTTCAATTTACATGATATAAGTCGGACTTATTAATTAGTGCTAGTTGGGTGCAAATTAATCGAAATGTTATATTACGATGAAATAATATCCTTTGTCAAAGAATCAGAAAAGCACTGACTTGGGTTTTCAATAGAAGAGAACTTGGGATTCGAACTAAACTTAAGTGAATCCATGAGTACTTACTTTTGATTTGTGGTATAGGTTTGTTCGTCCATTGTGGCGGTTGTATTTATATCACATTGTATCAGAACACAGACAAAATCTCTAGGGAGGAAGCGCAAAACTCCTAATCTCAAGTCAGTGCTTTTGAGAATTTATTAATGATCTTTCTCAGAGTTTTTTATAACTTTTATATTCTGACTCTAAGATACATTAATATTTGAAAACTCATGATCATAACTCTTTGAAGGCCTTTAGTGTAAAACAGATACACATTAAATAGTAAATAACAGTCGTATCTTGGGATACTGATCTTCGATAGTGTAATTTGGATGTTCTACAGACTTCAACAGCATAATTGTCTTAGTAATATCATTTTATTCATGTATGAGATATGTTTGTTCTGATGAAATTCTGACCATGATGATGAGAGAAGTTTCTGTGCATAATTTTTGTGATTGAATTGTTTTTTTTTTGATTCCCTGCATAATTGTGAATAACTCGATTTTTTTAGTTTTGCACATTGTTGTTCGCTTTATTGCCTCATCTAATTATCTGATTGTAGTAAATCAATTAACAAAGCATTTCAGTTTGCTTCAGCGCTTTGGACGAGGCTCGCCATATGCTGTACACTCAGATAATGATCGTTCTGATTGTGGAGTGAAGTGACGGGACCATATTTCATCTATTGTTATATACCGACACAAAAATTCCGGATTCTACTTTTAAACATGGCCAAATACCGCTTAGAATCATCAACACTTTCTTCATTCTGATCAATAGTGAGCAAATGCAGCATCTGATTTGAGGAGAGCTTTCTCATAGTCAAATGCTCATACAATATAAAACTAATGCATTATTTTGCGCTATAACTCATTCAACTTCAATTTTCGATCATTGAATCGAATTATTTTGTATATTTTTTTTATGTTTTCTGGTATTACAACCTCATTGGGACGTCCACTGCGTTCTGCATCGTCAGTGTCTCTACTACCACGTTTGAAGTCAGCAAACCAACGTTTTATTGTTATTTCAGATGGAGTGCAATCCTCATAACATTTTTCAAGCCATCGTTTACCTTGAACGGTATTTTTCACATTGAGAGGAGGTGTAAAAGTAAAACAGGAAATTGTTTTTGATCCCTTGTCTTGAAAATAACAAAAGGATCATCACTCTTAGCACAACAACTCACAAACTAATGAATAAAGTGTCATGAAATTTCCACAGCTGTATCTTGAAAGTTAGTATTAACTGAAGAAAGTGTCTGCAATGAAACTAGCACCATCTATGTGTTAGGATCGGAACTTTTCAGACCACGTAGTATATGTCGAATTCAATTCAAATTTCGAGGGAAGAGAAACATATCCTTCTTTTATTATCCTCGCCCACTTTTCTAATGCCAGAATTTTCAAAGTCATCTATTCGTTTACGGGAAAAATTCGAGAGTTCCGGGAATAGTTTTAGTTAGCTCTGAATGAATTTTACATCTGCATTGAATAGTATAGATTTTTTTACTTTCCCAGTGGTTTCACTTCAGCGCTGTTTGGATTGTTGACATGAACATTCATAATTTATCGCTACAGATTTAAGCAGTTTTTGGTAAACTTGTACCACCGTGTGGGGCCTCCTACTCCGTATCACACACATCAACTTTATTCAAATCAACGCTACTTCTGAGTGAGTTACGATACCTCTGATTACCTAGTGGTCAGTCACTTCCACCCGCACTACCAATCGGGTCTTCATAGACGAAAAGAACATTGTCCGTTCATGTAGGGAGATTGGGACCAGAAGCGAGTCAGCTGCCGCCCCAGCCAGCAATCTCCGATCAACGTTCCGAGAAATAACTCCAAGAGAGACCAACCACATTCGATCATTGGCTTTGCGTCGCGCAACACGAGCTCGCGTTGTCTGCATTCGCGATTTCGCCAGACGATCGAACTTTGGTGCAGTTCGGGAGCTTGCACCGGAACCGACTTTTGTGTTCCTTCGGGAAGAAGGCGGGTGTGTGGATGTTTTATTTTTATATGAGGTGGTAGTGAGAGAAAAATTGTTTATTCCAGTTCGGAGATTTGGAGAGTTTTTCCGGAAATAAGAATTCAAGGTATGTTTTGGTGCCGATTGGTGTTGAATTCGGTAACATTGAAGCATATCCTTGTATGTGGTTAGATCCATGTACATATCTTCGGATCACACTAACACTCGATAATTTCATCAAATATGTGCAAACTTATTGTATTCGCACTTTTTGAAAATGAAAATTTATTAAATCATCTCAGGAATATTAACCAATACAAAGATTAATACTGGTATTCTGTTGATAGAATTTTTGGTGCTTCATGCGATCTAATCTAAAGACGAGATACCTCAAATCTCTGCAGTAGCTTGTGAAATATTTCTGAAATAATAAAACTTCAGAACTAACTATATTTGGTCCATTTATTTCTTGTGATGATTCAGCTTCCTGCTTTTTCCCGCGATCATATATGAGGATGATAGTCATAACTTTATCGGCAGTTTGAGGATTTAGGCATATCCTAACCATAATTTTTTTAAATGGTATTGAAGATCCTGTACAGAGACATTTCGTGCTTAATTTTCATCGTTTATCTCTTAATCGATCTTTATGTGAAGATCGTGTTAAAACTCGCCGGCTAGCTCACTTCCAGACTTCCAATTCCTGAATAGCAGCATTTCACTACTGTGTTCGAGATTCTCCTATATATTTTAATTTTTTGTTCCATTCTCTCTTTAGTCTCCCTGAATCATTTATCTGTTGGTTGAAGGCGATATAAAGTAAAAGAATAACTTTGTAGGTCCTGAAATACTTATTAGATTTAATCTTTTATAAAAAGAACAAGGATAATATTCCTGATGATTTCAATTTCGGATTTATTGCTAAGGGTTTGAGCGACATTGATGAAGATCATTTATCTTATAGGTCTTTGCATTGCTTCGATTAAGGCTTTCTTCAACCATTCAGATATCTGTGGATATTCCGCAGGGTCGCTTCTTTGACTTATATATCATTCATATTATCTTAATTAGACCTGAACCCTCGGTTTTGTTTCGTCAAATACATTTTTGTGATTATTATAATGATTTTAGAAGATTTACTTAGAGGATCAGGAAATATAAATTTCATGCGGTGTTCCCTTCCTATTCGCATTCGATATTTAGATGATTTCATTCTAATGAATTCTCAAAGGTTGAGATAATGGTATGTGAATCTACTGCCAAATATTCTGCTCCAGTGATCTCAAGAATTTGGGAAATATAAATCATAATCCACTACTATAATGTTTTCAGTAGTTTACTCAGCCGTGTGCCGGCCTATGGGCACTCGTTCTAGTAGAAGAGCGTGCTACCGTTTTGCCGAAATGACTGTAATTTTCGAATTTTGGAACGAAAAAAAAGGTTGAAATTCGAGTGACCGTCCGGCTGTTTACTCTATATCTTGCGAAGGAGATGAGCTAGACTTTTCATATTAACAAAATAGATCAACCGTCCAAATATCTCGGTGAAGTTCGTTATTGGTCCAAATCCTTCTAATGGTTCAGGAAGTTGAGAGCATCTGAAATATGGTTTCTTCTAACACTCAGAGAATATCCATCCAATCAAGTCGTGACCCGAAAAATATCTGAATTAATGTGAAGAAAATAGTTTTACGGAATTCCACAAAAATCGACTCGCTAGAAAATTTCAAAATTTTTTATTACCTTATACCTCATGGGATTTCCAACCTATTTGAACAAAAATTTGTACATGTATGATTGTTATTGATATCCTACCTATCCTCAGATTTCATAGTCGTAGGTTACTTCCATAAAAAGCCATCATTATTTTATCATATACTCAAAGGCAAGCAATGACTTCTGGAAGTTAGTTGATGGTAGTGTTAATTAATTGCGTTCCCTTTTTCTATTAGCTCATAGAAACTTTGAGGCAGTGGTTAAGAACGAAACAACCGAAAATTTCCTGTCAACTATTATTTGTATCAAACTTGAAGAAAAAGCCCTAAATTATTCGGCTGATAATGTTTATTGTTGATGGAATCGGAAAAGAGAAAAATGTCAAAAGGTCTGTCAGAAATTTGAATTCCCTATGTTTCACAGATACGTATTCGATTGATATCGGTCGGACTTAGTAATTGAGTTTGAGTTGGTGAAAAATAAATCGAAATGGTTATCACGGTAGAATAATGAATGAAAGAAAACACTGATATGGAATCACTGTGTTTTTTAGCGATGCAGTCGATTGATATGTTTATTTTGGAGGAGAAATTTCAGCTTCGAAGAAATCTAAAGAAAAACTAAGACTAGGTATTTTTATCTTCGGATATAGATTTATTCATTCATTGTAGCCGTTGTATTAGTAGTACACTATTCAAGTGAACAGTGAAAGACTCTAGAACAGGCACGCAAGAGCTCATAAACTCCCGTCAGTGCTTTTTTATTTTTTCTTTCAATTATGGCTGCGATTTCCTACAGAATTATACACTTTGTTGTAGAACTAATCTCCGTAAGGTTTTCACCGAGGTTCTCACACACAAACTGTCTTCTCAATCATTAGGAATAGAAAAAATTTCATGACATGCATCGTTTTCTGCTATGCACGCCCTGCCAGCACAAGTTTTGTGGAGTCCTGTTTTATTCTGCAGCGATTTTCATCATTTCATTCTATTTTCATCAAAATTTCTTTCGATCGAAATATTTCTCATTTCCACATCACAATCACGAGATAATAATATGAAAAAATCTCAAATTGACCATGGAAAAATTATAATTGTCATATTCATGCAAGGAGCGTTGAATGTTACACCCATCGATCCCTCATAAGAGACAGTTTTTATCTAGGCTTCTGTATTAATTCAAAATTTCCAATCATTAAAGGTCGTCATATATTGAAGGAGCCTTGAAATAAAATGGTACAATGCAGAGATTGGTTGATAACCTGTGTATTTGATATATTTTTCAAATTTTATTATACATCACAAACAGGAAACAAAAAATTAGGAATTTTTTAAAATTTTGTAGCAACATAATTTCCATAATCTCCTTAATTTTGTATTCCTATTCTTTTCAACCTCATTCAAACCCCTTTCAAGTAACGAACTGACGATATGGATATTCTTGGATTCAACGAGGAACCCAAATTCGAAATGCTCATAACATCTAAGGCCGCCATTCAACGGATTTGGCTCAATAATGAACTTGATCGAGATATTTGGCCAACAAAACAAATCTGTGAATATGAAAACTCTATCTCATCACCTTAGGATGATAGAGATTATACGGCCGACTGGCCCGACGGACATACTGAAGTTCAACCCAACGATGAGGACCATTTTCGTCTCGATATTCCAAAATAACAGTAGGAACAAGCGGGCAAAAACTTCGAGGAGTCATGAAATATACGATTATAGATAAAAAAATTCGCGGATTTGGTTTATTGAGCGGTATGAATTGATATTCTGTTTGTAGAAAATCAAACCCCATTAATTATTGCAATTGAATTTTGAGTGACTGATTATTCTTTTGTTGATTAATCACTTGATTCATATCAATCAAATTCGAATTCTTGTTATGTTTCTATATTCTATTGAACTATTTCAGTACTCGATTTAATCATATTGCATTAGTAGATTCATCCATAGTTTGGTGATAAAATGAAGGAATTCTGTGAATAAACCAAATTATATAGGAATGCTGAACATTATTAAATCATATAAACGTGTGTAAACAATTAGCACAGTTGGTATAAACATTTGAAATTTTTCCTTTAATTTGTTAACGAGTCGTTAGTAACTATAAAATAAAAATTTTGGTTTGAAGTTATGTAAACTTTTGGAGAAATTGCATTTCACTGGGGCTAAATTCATAGATACTCATCTGATTATTGATCAAACAATAGAATATTGATCATACGATAAAATAGTCTGTATATGATCATCTTCCGTTCTTTCATTAGAAAGCTTCTCACGATGTTTTAATGCAGAAATCTAGTTTCGAACTCCATATGAACTTTCAACGTTCATCAGTTCGGAATATAATTATAGATTTCGTTCCCCACAGGAAGCTAATTTGTGCTCGAGCTGTTTCTAATGATCGAAGTATAATACCATTCATATTGATCTTTTCCTTATAAGTGTATTCCAAAGATGAGTTTTTGGAAATCAGTTGTGATACTGAATTTCTCTAAAATTTTTCTACATTAAAGAGTGTATTTGTCAACAATGGATTTCTATGCCAGTTTTACGTAATTTTATTTTTAAACTTTATCTCATTCGGGAATACTTGATAGAGTAAAATGTTCTGGAGAGCAGTAATTATTCCTATTTCCTTATTTTCTTGTTTTATTTAGAGATCGCTGTACTCAGGTTAATAGTATAGTCGGGTTGTATTCATCCTGCTTAAATTATAGTCAAGCTATCGATATATAAGATGCTATCTGAAATATTTTCAAGTTGAATTTCATAGCATACCATATGGTTAATAAATCTCTGGTCTATCTACCAAATTGCTTTACTAACAATTCCATTAGATTTTCAAAAGTGCCAACCTTAAAAAAAATAATGTCAAAATTTTATGACAAGTGGTTAAGTACTCATCAAGTTGAACTGGTTCAAGTGATGCTATTTTTGTGATTTTTGAAAATTATCGATTCAAAGTCATTTCGTGTGTTGATACTTCATTGCATTTCAACCTCTGCTCTTGCTCCAGTACGAGTATCTATAGCTCAGGCTCGGCCGATATTCATTTTGCACATGACCGAGTAACACTAGGACACGCAGAAATTCATATAGTTTATTGGTTCCACGCCTTAACTAGACTTGAAATTCATTCAAAATAGTGTTTTCCAAACCTTTTTTCGAAATATCACCTACATACTCTTTAGCGATTTCGAATGTTAGAATAAAGCGACAATGATGATTCGTCGGACGCGCTTGAGTTTATCACACTAATCCTGACTTCTAGTTATGATTGTCTCACTAAATATTAAATATTGTCCGCCACTGGTTTTTTGAAATTTTTATCTTTAATATCCAGTACCTTCAAAGCGTACAGTTGATTTAATCATCAACATTTTTTGTTTTTATAAATTTTGAATTTCCATGTTCTTCACCTACAGCAATCAAAATACGAAAGTAAAATTTAATAAAATTTTTATCAGAAAAAAAAATAAAATAAATATCTTATGAACCTCAAAATTATTTTCTTAATTCATTTATATTATTCATTTGAATTTATGAAATGCTTCGCCTTTGTCAATGAGAATATAGAAATAAAATATGACCAACAAATTTTTCATGACTAAGGACAAAATTTTTGTCAACGAAGTCATGAAAAAATCTGATCGAATTTAATTATTTTTTTAATCTACGCCACCAGTAATCAATACGAGAGCATTAATGAAAAATTTATCAGAAAATGATTGCCTTGAATTGGAAGATATTTGAGACTTTTGAGAAAAAAATGATTTTTTTGACAAAAAAATCTCAAATTTAATGTGGGCATTAATGGGCTTATGAAAAAAAAAACGCCGTCCAGCTCGAGCTCGGCTCCTAAAGTGTTATCCGGACCCTATATCATCAAAAGCGAACATCAAACGATGATTTCCGGATTTCAGACGTGACAGTACGGACAACGGTGGTGAAAAAACATGGAAATCATCATGAGCAAACCCGAAGTGAAGCTGCAAGAGATAGCTGATACCCTAAAGTAATCAAATAGTTTACCCAAATGGGTGCCGCGTTTGCTAAGTGTTGTTTGGAGATGTTTTTCACGAAATAAGAAGTTTTTACACCAGAATCATAAATGACGAAACATTGGTTCCCCTTCTCACTCTGCAGTCAATGCGACAACCCGCTGAATGGCGTGCAAACAGAGAAAACCATCCACAGACTGAAAAATCAACTAGGAAGGTCACAGTCTCTACATTTCGAGATGCGCCCGAAATTATATTCATAAACTACTTGGAACATGGAACAAGCAACCCCCTAAGAGAATGAGGTTCAATCTTTCAAAATTGAATAGGGCAGGGTGTTGAGTGATAATTCAATTCGAAGGTCTTGAAAGCGTCCTGACAACGGTTCATTAAAAACGAAACGTTTATGAACCATTTCCACCAAACACAAATGATTCAGCTCAAATGAGCCACCCTGAATTTTCCGGTAATTTTGCGCCCTTGTTTGTGAAAAGGAAATTGTAAATATTGGTTTGGCCAGTGTGTAAATCACAGAAATGGTTCTTAGATTCGAAACAATTCAAGTCAAAAAATTAATTATCTCAAATTATTTAATGCTCGAAGAATAAAGGAAGTTTGAGTTTTATAAGAAAAAAAAAATGTGTAGCGGTTGATCAGTTTAAATTCGGGTTTTGCGAAAACTGTTCATTATCTGAGGCAAATTTTCCATTTCTGAAAAAGGTGATGTACGTTGTTTATATACCATCATGAAATATGATTTTCAGACCACCAACTATGAATACATCTATGAGAAAAGGCATGTATACGTTCGCTTCAAATTAATTCCCCCAAAAGAAAAATATTTCATCACAAAATCCTGAATCAGGTCCTTTTTTGTTTTGTTTTCACCATATTCACATTTTTGCAAAGTTTTTGTTACACCCTGTGCCGTTCCCATTAACAGCTCTAAATTTTTCAAATAGGGAAAGTGGGTCATCTGGTACTTTTTGCGCAAGGTCTTTAAATCTTCATTACAGAGTTGTAGAAAGAATAAAAAAATATTAATAAAAACAATTGAATTTTGATCTTTATTTACGAATGAAAGAACCATTATTTACAATTATTTTTTAAATACATTTTTTTTCAAATGCTGACCTCGACTACGGTTATCAAGACCAATTCGATAGTTCCAATTTTCGATAATGCTTGTGAGTATTTCGGGTGGTATTTCTCCAATGACTCGAGTAATATTGGCCTCAAATACCTCAATTCTAGCCGGCTTGTCCATGTAGGCTTTGGACATCACATAGCCCTAAAGGAAAAGATCAAGTGGTGTGATGTCACATGATCTAGCCGGCCAATTCACTGGTTCGAAGCGTGAAATGATCTGCTCGCCGAAATGCTCTAGCAGTTAAACCATGATTTTACGGGCTGTATGGTAAATGGCACCATCTTGTTGAAATCACATTTCGTCGAGACCACGGGCTTCAATTTCGGGCTGCAAATAGTCTGTTATAATGGTACGATAACGGTCACCACTTACAGGAGCATTCGGTTTTCTGTTTTGAAGAAATGTTCCACTGGCCCATAAACCACACACAACAGCTGTTTTTGGCGCTCTTGTTCACCCGAACAGAGTGCCTATCATTTTGCCCGAATGTCTGTAATTTTGGAATATCGAGCCGAAAATGGTCTCAATCGATTGGGTTCGACTCCCCGATGAAGAATTCGTGGCGAAAGTTGAGTCCGGCCGGCCGGCCGTATCCTCTCTAGCATCCAAAAGGAATCAGCTAGAGTTTTCATATTTTCAGAATAGGTTAATTGTACAAATATCTCGGTCAAGTTCGTTATTGGGCCAAATCCGTCGGATGGTTCAGTAGTTATGAGCATTTGGAATTTTGTTTCCTCAATAACTACTAGAATATCCATCCAATCAACTTGATAATTGGAATGTTATTGAGGGAGGCTGAAGCGAAACGGCTTGCAAAATTACGCAGAAATCGTCACGCTAGAAAATTTTTAAAAAATTCCCAAAAAAAAAAATTTCAATACTCAATATCTCCTAATACTTCGTTTAGATTTAAATAAAAATCCGTATATATATTGAGGTTACCGATATCTTACTCATTCTCAAATTTCATTGTCGTAGCTTTCCCCCTTCTGAAGATATGATCATTTTTTTCATTTACTCAAGAGAAAAATAGAAATGTCATGAAGTCCGAGCTTTGTCATTGAAAGATTTGCCATCACAGATCGATATTCGTTTGACAACTTGCGGACCACCTAGATATCAGTGTCAGTTGGCGTAATATCAATCAAAATTTTCATAGAATTCATAGAGATAGTATTCGATGTCGATGACGTTGTCAAAACTCAGAAAAGCAATGACGTAAGTTTTTAGGAGAAGCATAGAACAAAATTTGGTGAAAATTATGAGTAGTACTTTTCAAATTGAGATAAAGGTTTGTTTATTCATTAGGCTTTCATATTTCCATCACATTATCCCATAGTACGGAAAAGGACTATTGTTCATCCGATCAGAGAGCTTATAGATTTGTTAAGGTTTGAATATTTACTCGCAGGTAGCTCAACAAGAGCGCCAAAGCAATCTGACCTCACGTCAGTGCTTTCTAAATTTTTCTACATTTAACGGCAATTCTTGAGACTCTTCGGGTTGTTCAGCACCCTATTTTTGGGCATTTTGTTTGCTCATGAACCCGTTAAGCCAAAAATGGGCCTCATCAGCGAACAAAAGTTTTGTCGAAAAGAGTGGATCATCTGCAAGCTTGTCAAGAGAGCAACGACTAAAACTTAAACGATTTGGTAGGTCGGCCGGCTTCAGTTCTTGAACTTATTGGATTCTTTGAGCTTTCAGAGGAAGATCCTTACGTGAAATCCGCTAAGTCGTTGAATACGAAAGGCCAAGCTGTTGAGAACGGCGACGAATCGATACTTCAGGGTCATCATGTACACTCTACCCCACCGCCGCTATATTCTCCTCACTACTAGCTGAATGTTGTCTATTTGGTCAAGTATTATCCAACTACGAATATTGAGTCTCAAACTTAGTGGTGGTAGAGCGAAGTTGCTCTAAGCGCTCGATACACATTAATCGGAGAACGCCCATTTTCGTAGTAAAGCTGAAAAATGTGTAGACGCTGTGTCGGGCTAAGTCTTTGCATTATGAAATGTCAGACACTACTGAACAAGAATACCGCTTCAGTGTACACGACGCATGCGCGATCTGCAACTAAATCCCCACCACAAAGACTACCTCTAAATGAACCACTCTTTATTAAAGTTGTTAGAACTTTTAATGTTCTGAAGATGACATTCGTGATTGAATATTAGTATTGAAGCATCTTTTTGAATCAAAATTGAGTTTTCAGGTTCAGAATGGTATTCATCGCATGGACAATTGTTTATGTCTGTAATCGCGAAATATTAGATGGACATTTTTGATATATCTTTTTCCAAAGATTAGACATTGCCGGTGGCTCTCTAAGAATAAAATAATCGTTTAGATTAAAAGAATTCTCATCAGAAGATGCGGAAAACTTCTGACGTTACTGTCATATTCATATACGATATACTAACCATTTCGGAAAGAAGAGTTGAGCAAGGATTTTTGATATAACAGCTCATATTTTCTTGATCCATCTTTTTTCGAATTCTCAAGGGTAATACCACTAGAGGTGAGAATTTTTTGAGAACACACTTGTTTTTGGGTAATTATACTTTTAAATTTCACGAAACAAAGTAATCCTTAAAATACCACGAGTCGAAGGCGTGTGGTATTTCGGGATCACTTTGTTGAGTGAAATTTGTATAATTTTCAAAAAACGACAGTGTTCTCAAAAAAAATTCGAATCTCGTGTGGTATTTGGACATATCATTCAACAGTATAAATCAAACGAAATACGTTTTTATTCAAAAATAACCTGATAGAAACATAACAACAAATTATTCATCTTCATTTTCAAAATAATAATTATTGATAGTACAATTATTATACACATTACGAGCATTATTTTCTAATGATGAAGTAGATACTGATGTTGTTACTTGAAGGACATGTTTTTCATTCCTTATGGCTGTGATTATTTTTTTGTGATGTTGTTGGTCCAGTTGGAGATACGGTTTCACTGACGCTGCAGAAGAATGGCCTGTTATCTTTATCAGCTGTTCCTCGCCAATCCCTTCTTTGGCTAATTGGCTGACAGCAGTAGCTCGATGCGAGTGGTTGGTTATCTTAAACTTGGTTGTGTTGATGCCAATGATTTCTGCCGATTCTTTTGTCCATTTAGCTATCGTATTGGGACCGACTGGGGAGTTTTTGAACCATGAACCATATTTCCAATTCTTATGTGGAGTAAGGAATAGTCTTTCAGTGGTTATGTTAGCAGTTCTTTTGGATACAAGTAGCTTATATTACCTCACCGGCAAATATCTTCTTCAATATTGGGAGTCAGCCATTTCGTTTCCGCACATTTTTGGGCACCACCTTGTCTTGTTTTAGAAAATATCGGATTGTTGGCAATTCGGCCCGTGGGATTACCATCGTTTTCAATTTCGAATTGGAAATGCGAAATTAGGCATGATGAACCCTCTCCTACGCACCAAGCAAGCTCCAATGCAGCAATAAAATGAAATTTTCTGTTCAAACCGATTATCTTCTTTACATAAATTCACCATCTTTTTGTGTTGCTCCAAAGACAGCGCCTTGGCACTAACTTTTCTTTCCTCAGGATCGGTCCACCTGCAAAATACGCCTCTTGGCAATTCGTGCATCCAGCGCCGTTTTAAAAGCCACGTCTGTGAATGGATCGAACCTAACGCCCCATTCGGAATGGAATTTTTCCTGCAGCTGTTTGGCAGTATTATTCCACAAGGTTTTTACGACACTTTCCTTGTAGTCTGATCCATCTCTTTTCTCCATATTGAATGCCCAGTCTAGCATAATATTATTGAGCTCTGACAAACTTGTTTTTTCATTTACAAGGTATTCCCGGGCAGCACAGAATTCTTCAAATCGTTTCCAAATGTAGGATCTTGACTTTACAAGCGGCACATTTTTCTTCACACTTTCCTCAATTGAAGCAATATTACAATTCCCAAAACGTTTCATTCTTATCTATTTTATGGTAAAATACGAAAATAAACTGACAGGACTGGCAAATGTGCTGTTGAAGTTATCGCTAACAACTGCTTGTTTATCGTAACCATGACGACCGCTACTTCCACCAACGGCCAAAGCTATCCGGACGTTAATATTCCTATGCAAATTAGGCATTTGATAAAAACAAATTTCTAAAAGTGAGAAAGAACACTGTGAGGTTGAGTGTTTTCAAATACAGTTTGTTTCTATTGGTCCGTTCTCAAAAATTGAGCGATTTCATTTGACGATGTAGTATGGTGTTGAATGATCATCATAATGTTATTGAATTTGAAAAATGGACAAAATTCCTAGAATTCATAGTTTGGCCGACAATAAGCCAAAATATAAGGATGATTTCGAATGACATCTAATCAGTGGTATCGAATATTTATGAATATAATTATTTATACATATCTCCTTTGGGTGGATAAAAGTGTTCCCAATATGTTCAATAGAGAAATGCGATTTTATTTTCTTTCTTATAATTTGGAGCTTTCCTGGAATGAGTTGCTTGAAGAAGTAATGTTCAATAGTTCTGATGCACAGCAACTGAGCACTGAATTTTCATATGGATTTGAAGGAGATTCAGTGCCGATTAGTCTTTTTCTATCTTTCAATTTCAAGAATCAATGGTTGGTATATCTGAGTGCTCGACCTTTATTTCTGGATAAGAAAGTATGGTCGTGCTTTGCAAGCTGTAATCATCGAAGAAATAGTGAATTTGTTGTGATAATATTATCGGATGGTTTTATGGCTCATTTCCTCGCCTCCATCACTTAATATTCTCAAAGCTATTATCCAACGCCATGCAATCCAATCAGAACCCTCAATACGTAGCTTGATTTTTCGAATATAAAATATAATTTTCGCAGGACGTCCTATACAGATTATTCGCATTCACACCACCTGGCAAGTTATTCTATAGCCAGATTCGAAGTCGTTAATTCCGAAATCGATAAACGTATATCACAGAGAGACATTTAGAGCCAAACGAATTCGTTCGAAAATCTCGCTAGCAGAACCTGGAATTTCTATGTGGGCAAGGATATAAAATTATTCGTCGTAACAAAAGCGCAGCAGATCTTTCGCATTCCCCGAACAATTGAACGCGAGAGAGAATCAAGGGGCTCTTGTAATGCATTCCAATTAAGATGATTGTGAGGTGAAGAATTTTTTACGACCGCCCGTGGACAGGCAGCTCTTGACGGTAAATTAATGGCGGAGGAACTTACACTTGTGATGAGACAAAAAATGCCATGTAAATGTTCGAGAATTTGTATGATAATTGGGGTTATTCATTCCATTTAATACTCTCTTAGCATTCAAGATACAGGTATATTTCGGATGAATCTAGGTGACAAGAGATCTCCACAAAATATCGGTTTATGAGTATCAGAATGCTAGGAAGACAAAATTCGATCCCAGAGGAGAACCTGACAGGGCTCAACGGTCTTGTTATTTTGGTATGAACGCTTTTAGAATCCATACAGAACCAATTTGCAAAGACTGAAGAGAAAGATATCTGCAATAGATTGCAGACCCAAAATATGACAAAATGTTATCTCTCACGTAATGATAGTGAAGCTCATGATAATGTCTTTCCTAGGAGCAAATACACTAAATATAACTCATTGATCTATTAGTCTCGGGCCTGGGTGAAAAACTAACATTTCTTGTTAAAATTTGTTTTTATTTATCATAATCTCCTTCCACAGCGATACAATTATTCCAACGTTCCTCTAGTTTTTCGACCATCGATGGGGAGACCTTCAAAATAAGCTTCATTTTCTGCAATAACTGCCTGGTCAATTAGACCATTTTTGCGTCTGATTTTATTGACTCTTCACACAATGTATTGTGAGGTAACATTTTTTTCCTCGAATGAGGCCTCTTCTGTGTATTTTAAGATCTCAATCTATCCAATAAACCGATATAATAGTCGCTGTTGTTTTTTTTCAATGTTTCAAGTAGTTAATGAACAACATTTTTGAGTTCTGCAAAGAGCCAGTAGTTTCTGAGCAACTTGAACATTATCAACACTATTTCCATCTGTATTTATTGACTCGTGACACGATGCATTATGTCTGACAGAAACACCTCTTTCTTCTTAAGTGACATCTTTTCTTCCGAATGTTACTTTAAAACGATTCAATAAACCGAAATGAAAAGAAAACTTGATGTTAGATGGGATGGTGAACAACTAGAAAACTGTGAAACAACAGCCCTTACCTATATCCTATAAAACCCATTGCAATGACATCAAGATGAAGGTTATGGGAAGAAACAACGTAATCCTGAAACTAACAGGTAAATCATGAGGTGCCAGACCTGAAACTTTGAGGACATCAGCAACTGCTCTATGTTTATCTGCGGTAGAATACGCCGCCGCTACTTGAAGAAATTCTGTACATTCGAGGAAAGTAGATGTGGCTTTAAATGCGACAGTCAGAATAGTATCTGGATGCCTAAAACCGAGCTCCCTAGAAAAGGCATTTCCTATAGTTGGCGTTGCTTAAAAAGAGAGGAACAAACAAACTGAACATGACATGGACATATACCATACCTTGGTAAAGTGGGGATACTCAGGTGATGAATTATGTGACTGGAGTAGTTCGAGACAAGGCCCATCTACTCGTCTGCAACAACATCGGTGCCTCCTGGGCTAATCAAGACCTATATGCATGCACCCCAGAATCTGTCACTGTTGCGGAGTTCTGGAGATTCACTTGCTGAAGATAAATTTGAACACTGATAAGTGAGTAATGAACTGATATAAGAGTTAATTTATTTTTGTTTCAAGTAGTCAAAAAAAAAATTACATACGCATCCTAAACTAATGAGGCCATTGCCTTCCCAGCCGATGTTCTTGTCTTGAGACGCCTTTCACTCTCTGAACGCCAGTCAGCAGACTGCCACTTCTCACTTATCATATTGTAGTGCTAGTAGTAAAATTAGTTTGTTGAGAGTTTCCAAAGGTTCAAAATGTGTGGCACTGCTTTGTTGTCATTTCCTGGCACCAAAACTCCACCACCATCTTTTAGACATTGAGAACTCATCATAAGCTTATTTATTAAATTCTAGAGACTCGATTCTTCGACACTATCGGAACAATATACATAACGTCATGAATTTTCTTCTTATTTTGTAATAAGTTGGATAGCAAAGATAGATTTTGGTACATGCTTCAGTTTGGAATCGCTTGCCATCGAATTCGATTTGGGTCAATGATTGGGATTACAATGTGGTTTTTTTCCATCATCAGTATGTTCACTTATCTGATGAATATGATGTAGTATGTTATACATATAATATTATACTATCTTACGAGTGTATTCTCAAATCTTATTAAGTCAATACCAACATATCACCTGATAACAACAAAGGCTTGTTTGATGGGATCTTTGAAAGAAAGGCCAGTGATTGAAGAAAAACTGAAAAAAACTGTGAGTTTGATTATTCTAAATTCAACATTTATGTTTATTTGTGCGTTATACATCCAATTTTTTAGATTTCTTGTTTTTGTATCAAACGTTTCATTTCAGAGTCCTAAGAAGACACGAAACATGAAGTCGAAACTGATTAATCTTGTGTTTTTTGCAAACCTCAGCCCTTTTCTCTGGAAAAATCCATTATGTTGAATTTTTCTCCTAGTATCTCAGCTGTGCTATTTATCACTCTGTTTTATTTTGACGATTCATTATGATTTTTGTATCCATTTCATTAAGATGATAATTTTTATTGAACTCATATTATTGTAATTTATTTTTTATCATGATATTTAGAATATCTTTCAATATTTACTCAAATCAGTAAATTCTTTTCAGAGCAGCTAAGTGAAAAGATGACTTTTGAAGTTTTATATGAGAGACCCTTCAATTCAAAAATGAGGATGGAAGCCACCTATCAATCGCTTTCTCTCGTTTCTTCCGTTTTTTATTTGCCATCCTGCATATATCCCAGTAGTTGATTACAAACTTCAATCACATTAACTGATGAATGAACTCAATATCATTCATATAATGCTTCTACGATCTGCAATTGACTTCAAAGTTTTCTATCAGAAAACATTTGTTTGGTTATAAGCACTTTTCTGGTACATCCTGTATAAAATAAAATAAATCTCTGATGGTCTTGCATTCAATCTGTAGGAATTGTCTGTGTTGGCCACAATAGTTCAGCTATCATATCCGAATCATTGAAATAGCAGAAATGATTTCAAATAGAAAAATTGAATTTGTGGTTGATAAAAATGTCTCATTAAGTATCAAAACTCCGAATTCACGAATATATTTCATGTTTTCCTTTATTGTAGCATATGTGTGTATCATATCGACAATGAAAGCCATATTGCATGGATTTATTCATAAGCCCTCAATTCTTTCCCTTGAAAAAATATCAGTACAAATCCGCCTGCATTTCACCCAATAAGCATTCAGAATATTTCATGTATGTGGATAAATTCGATGAATATGCTTCCTGATAAATCACAATTGCTGAAACCCCCTAACATTCTCATGTAACCTAACCCATATTTATATAAATCGTTCCTAATATTTACTTGCGGGGTTGTTCCATTCACACTCCCGGGGATATATCGACCTTGACAAAAGGCGGAAAGTGGAACCAATTTGAACAAATGTTGTCATTTGCACCGGGTCTGTGGTGGTAGTTTATTTTGGACAAAAACCGGTCTCATTTCGGTAGCTGGCGTGAAATTGGAAAGAGACCACCTTGAATCTCTCTGCGGGGTGTTTTAGAAAAACGTTTTATTATTCTGGAGGATGATTTTAGAAAATTTTTGATATGAATAATTATATCAAACAAATTTGCACTTATTCATATTATTTCCCAATTTTTGTTCAATACAGATTTATCTCAATTGTTTCGCTAATTCTTGACTTCTTCGGATTGGTAGTTCTATAGGAACTAAACATACAAACAAAGGGTCTTACGCATATGTTAACTAGCTGATGGAACGGGATTCTAAATTTTGAACATCGATGTAGAGTTGTTTAAGGTAGGTAGAGGAGGGGTGACTTGTTGACATCTACTTCGTAGTGCTGTAAAATGTTTCGTCTATTGTATCCGTCGACTTCCAAGCTGCATTTTCTTCAATACTTTCTTCAAAGTTCGCTCTGTCTATCTAATATATTATTTCTGGCACGAACCATTTGTCAACTTTTTAACTCTTGTTCTTTATGTTCTTTTATCGAATTGCTCAGTAGATTATCAATTGTGAAAACTTTGTATATTTTTTTGTTTTCCAATAATTGGGTCATTATATCGTTTTCTTTCATCTATCTCATTGTTTTGCTCGCTTATTCTAATTCCTTGAACTATTAGTTATATATAGCTTAAGCTGGTCGGTTATAGCTGTTTGAAGTTTTTCTACTGTCCCAAATTGATTTCCCTTGAAGTAATTTTTCAACTTTGGGAAGAGAAAAAGTCACAAGGACAGAAGTCGGGTGAATAAGGAGGCTGAGACGCCACAGTAATGTTTTTATACTGACTGGTATTTTGGAATTGTTTTTGCGCAGATTTTTCTCATCCCCAATTCACTGGTCAAATTTCGATGGACGGTGGTGTGAGTCAAATTATACTCTTCCCCTATAATTCTGACTGTTAACCGACGATCTGAACGTACAAGTTTCCGCATTCTGTCGACATTTTCATCGGTTCTTGAAGATGAACGCCTTCCGGTTTGTGGTTCATCTTAATCGACTCTCATCCTTCTGAAAATGCCTTACACCAACGAAAAACCTGGGCCCGTGACAAAACTATCTCCGTTGGCTTGCTGAAGTTTAATAAGAGTTTTCGATGCACTGTGCTCAAGTCTGAAGCAAACCTGATAGCACACCATTGCTCTAAATTGATGTCATTCATTTTTTGAACACAATAGAAAAAACTGTTTCACAAAAACAATCGCTACGCACAACCAAATAACTCGAGCGAGGTCAAATTCGAACTAAACGTTGGACACATGTTGCTCTAACGCCCCACTAAGCCCTACGCTTCCAGTGTTGCCAGATCAAACGCAACGTTGCCAGTTTCAATACTTAATGTACAGACCTCGTTGGTTTGTTGATTCTATCGCATTCATTGTTTCTGTTGTGTTATTAACTTGCTGGTCGAGAGGACAGGAAAAGAATTTAGAACAAGGGCGCAAAAGATCCTAACCACACGTTCATGTATTTCTACATTTATTCATTGTTGAAGTGAACAATCGATAAAGCTGGATTTAATGAAAATCTCCTCAAGATTTCATCAATAATGTCAGTTTAGTTTAATTGAATCAGTTAGTTGGTGATAAATTCGAAAAATCGTGATTACCTTTAATTCATTTCAAAAGAGTTTCCACCAAAACCATCAAAGATTCGAATGTTTTGACGTTCAATATGAATTTTGATATATAGGGAATTTCCTATTCATCAAAATATGAATGATTGATTTTGGTTTGTGAGTGGATCATTTTCAGTTTTTCTCAAATGTTTTCTCGACTTTTTCAACACTGGTACAACAAATTGATTTATATAATTAGGGTGATTGTTTAGGACGTTTTCATATTCATCATGATTATTTTTCAATCATCAGCTCTTCAAATAATTATGAAAATAAATAAAATAAAAATAATTAATAAAAATGATTAAATAAAATTTAAATAATTTTAATTAAAAAAGGGTCTCATTATTTCATGATTCTGGTAACATCGAGCATCTTTTGAATTATTAATCTGATAGTTATCAGAAATATCACTTTTCCAATAGATAATTCAAAAGATGCTCGATGTTACTTGAATCATGAAATAATGAGACTAGTTTTTCCGTCCCGGCCATATATCATAATAACATCTTCCGAATTTCATAAAGAAGCGAAGTTGTCCCGAATTGTTCAATATACACTTAATCTTGAGAACTCCATTGCAAGTTTTAAACTTAAATCGGTATAGGGGTACTATAATTTCGCACCTCATAATTAAACACTGTTTTATCGATTAAAATTTCCTCAACTTTTATATGAATAGAATTATTTCTCTAAAACAATTATAAAATTGGATGACTACTATTCAGAATTCAAATTTAAGGCAGAAGTGTATGTGTAGAAATTCTACGGTAATGATAATAGGCAATGAATGAGAATTCAATGTCATATCAATAAATGATGATGATATAAAATCATCCTGGTCATTAAATGGAAGGAAAGGAACAATGCTTCAAGGACAATTCGTATATTCTGACCTTAAAAAATGCGTTATTTGCACAACGGCTGCTCATTAACAGATTCTTGATGAATTCAACCTTTTTAGACGAGAAACCAACTACCGGAACCATTTGTTGTCATGAACGGATAAGAGATCGTATTATATATTTTTTTCATCTAACTTGATGCTAGGAAGGATATAAAATTGTCGGCTCTACTTACATTTCAGTATTCACGGTGCATTTTTGTACTTGATCACTAATGAGTTAGTATTTCGTGAGTAGTATTGTTCTAATGGGACGCTCAACCATTTCCTGTACGAAACTTCTGATTTTTCTAGCTAACAGAGGTAGCAAACATTAAATATGTTGATATTATGATCGAGAAAAAAAATAATACACAAAATTTCTGGCTTATCTGAGATGTTAAATTGCTATCCACCTCATAAATGTTTCTTGTTCTGCAGGAGCAGGTATTAATCCATCTATCAGCTAGTAGTGGATCTTACTAGTGCTCATCATAACCATTTTGTTGTGCATTTATGTTTTGTAATAACGTAGTACCGACTATCAGTACGGGTGCACACTCCAACTTGACACGGAGTTGCAAAGACAAGCTCTTGAAGTGAGCTTTATTATAACGATTTTATTAACATCTGTTTCAAAATTGATTATTCTTCAAAGGGGACCGCCAAAATCAGCCAGAAATATAGTGCCATCATACGTAGTACCATACCCAATAAATACGTTCATGAATATTATTTTTTGAGTAACGTCACTGATTTTAATCGTTGGAAAAACTGCAAAATGTCGTTAGAAAAGCCGTTTCCCACACTTTTCATGATTACTTTTTTTTTGCGTTAGTGATTGAAGAAACGTTGCGAGCAACATTATTGTCATGAATATGATTTCGTGAATCTTACGTTAATATACAGCTTCAACGTGAGGTTGAATTTTCGTTGATAAAATACGAACTCCCAACGTTGATGTAGGGAAGGTATATCGGGTGAATTCGCAAGTAGCAGAAAAAAATTAACGAAGATGGTACTTGCCAACATGCGTTTCATGTGGTTGGCTTCGTCAGGGCAAGGTAAACTGAGCAGTAAGGAGATGGTTAAAAGACAAATCAAAAGCTGTTACGCTGCAAGTGTAGTTGTCTAGTTGAAATGTTACAATTGAAACTGTCCTGCGAAATTACATTCATATTGTTAAATATATATTTAGCTAACAATGTCTTTCACCAGTACTGATATTTCTATCATACCACATAAAGTGATAACTTTTCTTCATTTTTTCCAATTGAACGTGGAAATGCTATCTGAGGAATTATTTGATGAAAGATATTTTGAAAACGTTTTGAATAAATTTCTTTACATACCTTCCATACTCTGGAAAACATACTGTCATCTGATTTGGAAATTTTAAAGAATTATTTTATTGAGTGGCGATTATGTCCAAATCCCAACAAAACAGAGGTATCTTGTTTTCATCTAAATAATCATGAAAAATTTAGGAAATTAGCTGTAACTTTCAATGATTCTCCTATCGAACATAATTTCTATCCAAAATACTAAGGAGTTGAATTAGAGACATCTCTCAATTACAAGGCTCATTTAAATGATCTGAGCCTAGAACTGAAAACTAGGAATAATTCTTCAGAAATAAGCTGGATCCTCGGCTGGATCATCTTGGGGTGCTGATGCTTCCACTCTTCGCACAGCATCTCTAGCCCTAGTCTTTTCTACAGCTTGTTGCTCTGTTTGGTTTAATAGTGCACATACACAAAATTTTGATGCACAATTGAATACATCCATGATCCATGATCTACACCGGTTCATTGGTTACCAGTTTTGTCTAATATTGTCCGTCCCCATATTCGCAGACAGACTGCAGCTCTGCATTCTTGGAACAAATATCATTCGTTTCCCAATTTTTTCTCAATTATTTCATATATTCCACAAAATAGAATTCCCAGATTGAAGTCACGTAAACCATTATAGTATAATACGTTCTTAAATATGAACATAAGCGATAAAGAAGTATGGAAGACTGAGTGGAACTTATACGAAATGTTCAATAAGTATCTCGTTTTTTATCCTTCTGAAAAAATTACTGGTTTTAATCTTCCCAGAAAAATTTGGACAGTTCTTAATCGTTTGAGAACAGGTCATGTTCGTACCAATAGCATGCTATTTAGGTGGATCTAAGTTCCAAGCGCAAGTTGTGAATGTGGAGAAGCAGAAGAAACAATACCTTATCTCATCAATTGTTGTCCCATATATAAATTTCAAGATGGTTTTAGGGCTATTCATGATGTTTCCGATTCTTTCTTGGAATGGGTTATAAATTTCAAACGAATCTGATACGTATTTTTGTTATTCAGTTCTTTTTCTGCATTTGTCCTTTTATTTCCAGATCTGATGTGGGCAACTTGAAGAACATCAATAGAAGACCACTTTTAAAAAAAGAAGTCCCTAATATATATTTCAGCTTATTTTTGTACTTTCACACATAGGCGGGGAGCCAGGGTTTTTATTTTTACTGGGTTTTTTCCTTGTTATTTTTATGTGAAACGCAATGAAAATAGGAAAATGCGAAAAGGTAAAATTTGATTTGAACTGTATGACACCCCGTCACTAACCCCTGATCTATATGCTTTATTGTTTGCTAACTAAATATTGACAGCCAAAAGTTCAAAAGAATATATATATATATATATATCGAGAAATGTTCGGATTTAATGTATGGTGTTGTATTAAAGAAAACATGTGTTGACCTATCGCATTTAGGTTTCCTAAATAACTTCTAGAATATCCATCCGAATAATTCCAAATTTGAAAACCGTTAAAATAGCGTTGAACAAAAGTAATCTACCAAATTTTTTCGAAATATTTTCTGTTAATTCTTTTGTAGGAACGTAAGTTATCCCTACTTATGCGTTTCGTCCCTGGCGCACACATTTGGACTCATCAGTATGGCTTGTGTGCGCCATGCCATAGACGCAGGGGATGTCAGAAGTTTTAGGAGTCGAACCCGGCACCTAGTCGGTGTGAAACTTGAGCGCTAAGCTCTAGGCCATCGAAGCGCTGTGATTGAGCTACGCGGGGGCTATATGAAGTGGCGCCAAGTGATCCCTACACACTCACCTGCCAGTGACGGAGTGCCGCTACTCCTCCGTACAAGTCCGGGAAAACCCTTAAGAACGAGTGCTCAAAAACTCCCGACCCCGCTTCTGCCTTTTTTTACATTTTATGTGTTTCATCAATACAACCAAGCACAATTTGAAATCCAGCGATATTGTAACAACTCGACCTTTCATTTTGAAGTTTCCTGATCTTTGCTTGGCATACAACCGTAGAGTATCACACACTGGTTCTGAAGCAGACAATGCCACTCTTCTTTGAGATATCTTGCTGCATTAGTTTATTTCATGAATATCGCATTGTGCTTTTGGTAAATCTATATATGTGCTTTAAATCTTCGTCAAAAAACAATTCTTTCGAAGTTCTGTCGAGGTGTAAAAATATTGTTAATAAGTGGCAAAACTTACTCATCAAACTTCATTTTTCTGCTGATAGTATTGTATTTCAGAATATAGAGTTTTGGATATCATGTAGTCAAATATGATGTCTTGTTTCTTTAACGTATAATCTTGAGATAACTCTTTGATTCTACGAGTTACGATGAATCGGTAGTTTCAATGAGTTACTAAGAAACTGATTTAGGGAGCCATCGATCTGTTTCGTTTCGTTTAATTTCTTATAAGTGTAGCTCAGGAACCGAAATTACTCATTTATAAATATTTAACCCCTAACCTATTCGTCTGTCTCTGAACGAGTCTTGGGGTTTTGTGCGCTTGTTTTAAATGCTGATGCTGGAAGAAGCTTGACCTAATTTTATTATTTTATCACTTCTGCAGCAAAAGTCTTTGCAAACGTAGTCTCTAATAAAACTTCTGACCAACAACTAGTTCTTTACGTTACCACTCTGGGTAAATTTTCAATTCAAAGCTCAGTTCGAGCACAAATTATCATGTCTTTGTCTTGATATCTCATTTGAATGCATGGATTGACCATAACCATGAAGCTTAATTAGTTTAGGCCCTGCAGTTTATTCAAATGGAGTGCCTGTATTGAATGGATACGTTCGAACAATAGCGTATTTAAATAGATTACTGGATATTGTAATTTCTGTCGAAACCTCCTGGTTTCGCGTGGCAAATTAAGCGAGCTTTGCACAACCAATGTGCAATAATCGTTCCAATGATAGCCACGTTTGCTATTTGAATTTCATTTGTTATGCTGCAAAATTAACATTTAGGATTTTCATAAATCTACTCCTAAATGGATTTCACTCCAGAGACCGGAATAAATCTGAAGAGCAAAAACGAATCGAATAACCGTGGATTTGGGGATGAAATATTCCATGAGTAGATCAATGATACTTCATAATTTAAGTTTTCATTAAATAATGCCTAAAACCATTTTAGCGCTCTCAATTTTATATGTTTCGAAATAATTGTCAGATTTCAATGTGATTTGGATGTATAATGAGGACATAGTTATGCTAAAAGTCGGAAAAAAATATGAGTCCATCAGAAATTCCAATTCTCGATACTTTCATAGTTGCGTTTTCGATTGTCATCGGTCGGACAGTAGAAAAAAAACCCGGTTTCCCGCATAAATATTTTTTGGTGTACAAAAATAAGCTTAAATATATTTGGGGGACTTCTCTCTCAAGAGTAGTCTTCTATTAATAGACACAAAGGCTTCTTCAAGTTGCACATATCGAATCTGCAAATAAAAACACAAAAGCAGAAAAAAGAACTGCATACAAAATATACGTATAAAATTTTTTGAAATTTTTAACCCATTCCAAGAAAGAATCGAAAACATCATGATACCTATCAATACATTTCGAACGACATACATATCATTGGAGACGTCGTCCAATGGTTCAGCAACCAGTTTTGCGTTCTTATTGTTCGCTTGATTTCTACACTTTCAGTTTTTGAGTCTCCATTTGTTAACATCGCTTTGAATTCCTCGAGTCATTAATAATCCTGCCAAAGGACGGTCCTGCCGCATCTTAATCTTCGTTACACGCAATGGCACCATCAAAAAGAATACTATGCTACGTTTAAATACTTACCTTGGAGTATCGATTCCAAAACGGATTCGAAATGACCCATTTTTCGGCTGCTGTGGGCATTCATTGCTTTACCGTATATATAAATATATATATTTAATAATTGAACTTTTGTCTTTAAATTCTTTGGTTAGCAAACAAAAGAGCATGTAGTGTTAGCAGGGGTTGCTGACAGGGTTCAAACAATTCGGTATATGACATGAAAACTTACGGGAAAAGTCGCAGTAAAAAATACCCTGGCTCCCCGCATAAGTATTTTTGTGTGTACAGAAATGAGTTTAAATATATTTGAGGGACTTCTTTATTCAGCGTAGGTGTTTATTAATAAGCACAGAGGCTTACTCAAGTTCTTTATCGCTTATGTTCATATTGAAGAACATATGCCATATTGGTTTACGTGACTTCAATCTGGGAATTCTATTTAGTGGAATATATGAAATAATTGGGAATAAATTGGAAAAAGAATGATATTTGTTCCGAGAATTCAGAGCTGCAGTCTCTCTCCGAGGGACAATGTTTGACAAAACTGGTAACCAATGTATCGGTGTAAATCTTATGGTGCCAGTAATTATTCTCACGGATATATTCAATTGCGCATCAATTTTTTGTGTATGTGCACTATTTAACCAACAGAACAACAATACTCCGCTGCACAAAAGACTAAGGGTAGAGATGCTGTACGAAGAATGAAGACTATAGACTTTAAATGAACATACGATGGCAGCTTTTTTGTTGATTATTATTGTACGCAAAAAAATTAATGAAAAATAGCAAAAGCTCTGACGTTAGATCAAGTAATAATAATAATTATAATGTCTCTACTCGTGAATACCAGTATGAAAATTCATTTGGGGCGTAGTCTTGCAAAAGTTACATTATTCAGCCCCTGCCACAATAGGTACCTTTCGTGCAATTGTAGTTTTCTAATAATGAAAAATCAAATTCATCGTCGCATAGCAATCCTCTGGTATATTGAATAACTCACCCTTAGAATCGATCAAGAATTCAGTAAAGAACTGCGTTGAGGTCTCTCAAAAACCCCCGTCAGTGTTTTTTCAAATCATTATTATTGTAAAGTATTGAAAACAACTTTTACGGGAATTTTCGAAAAAATTTCTAGCACATTGATTTCTACTAAATTTTGCGAACCTATTCGTTTCGACCTAATTCACAAATCTATCCAGTGACAAGTCAATCCGATGGATGTTCTAGGAGTTTTAGAGGATACCAAATTTCAGATACTTATTACTCCTGAACTATTGAGCGGATTTGGCCCAATTACGAATTTAACCGAGATATTGGGACAGTTTAACTATTCTGAAAACTCAAGCTCGTTTTCTTCTGATGATAGAGAGTATACGGCTGGCTGGACGGACATACTCAAGCTAGGCCCCCTATTCTTCTACAGAAAGTCAAACCCAATCGTATGAAGCTGTTTTCGGCTCAATATTGCAAAATTACAAACATTTGGGCAAAACGATGGCATGCTGTTCAACTAGAACAAGCGCTTGAAAACGGATAAGAAATTACCCATTTCATCATAGTTTTGTCAAATCTTCTGTGGACATATCTTCAGGCCATAAATGAACAGAAAATAAATGACCATTGGATTCTAATGGAACCAATGTACTAATAAGTAAACGACATGGGAAATGGAGAAGCTCCTACTGAGTAGATGGCTAAATCGAACAGGTTATTTTTATCAACCTTGAAATGAGTAAAAAAATACAGATATGTTCTAGTTCTAAAAAGTAACAAACTATGAAACCACTATTAATCTCGTAGATTCTTCAGATAGTTCAAGTAATCTCGTTGATTTGATATTTCAAGTAATAAACTTTGACCTATTAGGTCTTTTCTTCAATCGAAGTATGTGCCTTTAGATAATCAAAGTCCATAAAACTGAAAATCAAAATATGAAAACTCAGGTGCAAATCTACTTATTTTGATACCAAATACCAAAATTTATCTAAATAAGAAAAAACACAGTACCTAAAAAAATCTAGTTACATTCCTTCAAAAGGAAGCTCAAACTGACCGTTATTTAAGGTGCATTACAACAAACTCATTGGTTAATAATGGAACTAATCTAATAATAATTAAGCGACATGACGGATGGAACAGTAGAAGGTTGAATCGAACATTGTACGAGTATTTCTATTGACCTTGACATGCCCCGAAAAATACAGATGTCTTCTAGTTTTGAAAGCTTATCACAAGTAACATCGATTGACTCACCACCTCGACTGGCACTACATATACTGAAACCGAAAAAGAACTAAAATTTATTTATTTTTGAAAACAAGAATGATATTATGAATCAATGAAATTAGTGGAAACCCCTGATGTTCAATGGTTTGTCTGTTGAATCTTTGATGATTTCGCTTATTCAATAGATGTTTCTGAACTCATTCTGTCGTTCCAATTAAACATTTAATGTATCAACCACGCAGCATTCGCGTGACTAGATATATCTACTCCTTCACTCTGAAGTCCGCAACAAAAAATTTGGTATCATCACCACCAACAACAACAATGTTTCCAGCAGACGTGATCTGTAATGAATGTCTTGCGTAAACGCCAATAGCGGCGACCTGCCCAGACAACATATTTGGCAATTTCTCACGCAAGAAGTACCCGGACAAATTGGTCTAAATTCGCGATACCGCAGGTGATGACCTTGTTTTCGATCCGCTCAACTTTGTACGAAATTCGTTCGTTCACCGTTCAATGTACGATTTAATTACCAATTTCGGCGTTGATTCGCTTCCGCTTGGCCACGGAATAATGCATTTTAATTGTGTTCCTATCGCTTGGTTCGAAAGTAAATAGCGATCGCAATGTCGTTACTGTGATTTCGATTTGCAAAAATCGATGACTTTCATTTTCGTCTCAATTTATCTGAGCAAGTGTGCGAATCTCCTGAAATCGCGACCTGAATGTTCATAGCAATTCTTCTGTTATTACTGTAGGAATAATAATATGGAAAAATGACGTCAACAGTCATACACTTCTAATTAAAATATCTGCGATACCACGTTTTTATTCCGTAATCACTTCCATGAAAAATAATATTTTCATTCTTACCATAATTTCCAACAATTAAAAAGAATCACAGATTAACTACTCGCATACAATAAAGGAAATAGAATACGAAACGTGCTGTATTTTATACTTTGGCCTCGTGAGGCATCGTTGATGCTTTAATCAGAAGTATATTGACTACTGCAGTTATTTTTTCAGAATATTAGTAGATTGTATACAGTTTTCAGAATGACTTTTCCAGTTTTATTATTTGGTAATTTCAATATAAAGTAAATTGCATTCTTTCATAATTGGCTCAATTCAGAATGCAGTTATAACTTTCAGTGCTTGAAATGGTGAAGCGATACAACTAAGCTAATCGATCATTGGTTGATTTCAAAATAAAGCGTAGACGTTTTTTCTCTTCGACATTTCACTACTGTAAGTTCAACCATGAATTTGTTTAATAATATTTTTGGGAATATTAATACCTGACGAGGCCAAAGTATAATAATACAAAGGCCGAAACACGTGTTTTATTCTATTGCCTTTATTGTGTTCGAGAAGTTATTATCTCATTTGTTTCTCATGGAAATAATTTCGGAAAAAAACGTGTTACCGTAGATATTTTAATTAGAAGTGTATTGACTATTGCAGTCATTTTTTCAAATTGTTATTAACTTGTAAACAGTTTTTAGAATGACTTTTTCAATTCTATTATTCACTATAGGAAATTTAATAGTTTCAGATCCATCATTAGGAGACATCTCAGATATATCTAACGATTTTTTTCAAAAATAGGAGAACTGACCTAATGGCTTGTATCTGAAGACCTCAGATAAGAAACTTTGCTAGAATTGTAATAGTTTGGAGAGCATTAGCATGTCAATGTAGGAGAAGGAAGAAGTTGGAAGATTTTTCTGTCATTGGACAGTTCGAGTGTGCTGCTGCTGAGTTATGTTTAGGAAGTGAAAGTTTTATTGTGCTAGTAGAGTACAGGCCATGCAGTGTGGGTTGTGATATGGATGTGTTTCTGGTTCAACTGGAGAAGGTTCTAACAATAGTGGCTGAGGAGAATAAAAATATTATTGTTGCTGGGGACTTTAATATTGACCATTTAGTCAACACAAGTAAAAGATCTGAATTTTTTACATTATTAAGTTTATTTCAACTTTTTCCCACAATCAGTGTACCTACCAGGGTTACACATAATACAAGTAGTTGGTTAGATAATATATTTGTGAATTTTGATGTCGATGCTGAAGTGCTCAATACCACTGTTTCAGATCATTTTGCCCAAAAAATAAGTTTCAATATAGTTATGGAGCAAACTAAACATCATAACTCTGTCTATCGTAGGTTTTATAGTGATGAAGGAAAAATTAACTTCCGAAGTGATCTGCAACAGGAGGGCTGGCAGTCAGTATTTTCTATTAATGAGTCAGATGTTGATTTACGTGGGAATGTTTTATGCGAACCTTTTGTTGTATATTTGAGAAACATTTTCCATTGAAATTGTGTGAACTGAGAAAAAAGAAATTGAATAACTTTTATGATACCAAGGAAGTCAGGGATAGTAAATCAAAGCTAGACATTTTGCTCACTTTGAAATCATGTGATAGTTCTTACAAAGCCTTATATGATTCTGAAAAAAAAAATTATAACAAACTTCTAACTGCGGCTAGAGCAAATTATTATAATATAAAAATCCAGTCATCTGACAACAAAAGTAGAACAATGTGGTCTATTTGTGATGATATTAGAGGTAGGGAGCATAAGAATAAAAACAATATTTTTAGTGAAGGACTAGTGGATGTGGCTGAAAGATATAATAATGTTTTAGTTGAAAAAATCCCTAATATGTTGAATGGTTTGGATAATAGGATTTTCTCTTGTAGTTTACCAGGTAACCCTAGTTCAATTGATTTGCAGCCAACTACTCCTGATGAAATAGTTGAAATAATGAGAAAAATAAAGAATAAATACTGTAGTGCAGATGACGGAATACCTGTGAATATTATGAAAAGTTGTGCTGATGAGATAAAATATGTTATTTCGTACATAGTGAACAATTGTTTGAAATTTGGAATAGTTCCAAAACATTTGAAACTGGCATTAATAAAACCCATTTATAAAAAATTCAGAAAGCACTGACGTGAGGTCAGTTGGCTTAGGCGCTCTTGTCCTATCAACATACAATTCAAATATTCCTCAATCAGTTCACTGGAAGAAATCTCAGCTGGTCACAGACAACATATCCCTTGTTTATTATGAGGGATCTAGAGTTTTCATTTTTTCAGAATAGGTCGAGTGTCCAAATATCTCAGTCAAGTTCGTTATTGGGCCAAATCCATCGAATAGTGTAGCAGTTAATAACATTAATTTCTTGAATATTTATCCTATCAATTCGTAACTTAGAGAATGTCTAGATAGCGTTAAAAGGAAGGAGTGTGCCAAATTTCGAGAAAATCGTCACGAGAGAAAATTTCCTAAAAATTCCCAAAATGTTTTTTTTTCAATACACGATATCTCATAAGTTTTTCGTCAGATAAACCACTTACTTAAAAATCATATCTCCAGAACTATTAGCTTGTCGAAGTCGAGAGTGGTATTTTTGTATACGTCTGATAAAACTGCACCATAAAAATTTTTTATTTGAACAGTGTCATTTGAAAAAAATTTTTTTTTTTGGTACTCCGAACCTATTCGGCCGATTTGACCGAATAACGAACTTAGCCGAGATATTTATACCTCAAACCTATTCTGAAAGTTTCAACTCTCTAACTTCATCCGTTCGACAGTTATCGTGTTCACGGAACGGACGGACGGACAGAATCGATTTTGACCACGGATTATTCATCAGTAGGTCCAAACAAAACGATTGATACCACTTTTGCCCAAAAATTCGAAAGTCACAGACATTTGGGCAAATTGATAAGCACTCTGTTCAGGTGAACAAGAGCGCCAAAAAGGGAATGAAACTTCTTTCGAAAGCTACAGGCCCATCAGTATTTTGTCCAGTTTTTCCAAAATATTTGAACATGTAATGTGTAGGAGGCTCTTAAATTTCATGAATGAGTGTAATTTATTCAATGATTCCCAGCATGGCTATCTGGAGGGTAGATCGGTTCAAACTGGGTTATATCAGTTTACGGAGAGGGTTATAACTTGGCTTAGGTTTGTTCATTGATCTGGCGAGTACTTCTGACTGTCTATTTGGACCTTATTTGTTGATTAAACTTGAGAAACTGGGAATTATAGGTAAAGCGAAAAAATGGATAGCTTCATATCTTTCCGGGCGTTTGCAGATGGTTGCTATCGTTAAAAATGGTAAAATTGTAAAATCAGATTTAATTGAATGTGATTTTGGGGTTCCTCAGGGAAGTGTTCTGGGTCCCATCCTATTCATTATTTTATCATTGATATATGTGACATTATTGGGGAAATCATAAAATTATTAACATCTTTTGTCGATGACACGAACTTGATGATAGAAGGTGGTGATTTCAGTGAAATTAAAGCCAAGGCCGTTTCAATCTACGATCAATTGACAATGTGGTTCGAGAAAAATAAATTAATTATGAATGAAAGCAAAACAACAGCAGTATTATTTAGCACAAATAGATCACAAAAATTTAAGGAAAGTGTTTTGAAACTACCTGATTGTAACATCAATATAGAAGAATCTGTTAAATTTCTGGGGATATATCTGGATAGCTTCCTGAAATGGTCATATCATATTGATTACCTTTCCGGGAGGTTATGTCGTGTCGGATTTGCTATAAGAACGATGTCAAATTACTTGAGTCTAAATAACTTGAAAACTATATATTTTGCCAATTTTGAATACCTGTTGAGATATGGTATCATATTTTGGGGATCGAGCTCAGATGTTAGTAGGTTGTTTGTTTTACAAAAGAGGGTTATAAGATACATGTTCAAGATGACTTCTATTCAATCGTGTAGGGGAAAGTTTAGGGAAAATAAAATGTTATCTGTTTTTGGTATTTATGTATTTGAATGTTTGATATTTTTCTTTAAAAATAGAGTTATGTTTTCGCTTCATACAAGTAGAAGTAATTATGATTTAAGAGCACAGAACTTACATTACCCTGTACATAGGTTGGCATTATCTGAAAGACACCCATCTTATATGTGCATCAAATTATATAATAATCTACCTAATAGGATTAAGCTATTAAATAATTTTAAGATTTTCAAGAAAGATGTCATGGAATACTTGGTTGATTTGGAACCATATTCTTTGCATGATTATTTGAGGTGATTTTTTTTCTTTCTTTTTGACAATGTTCCTTTTATGTGTGTACATACCATGGAATATAAATTATTATTATTATTATTATTATCATCTCAATTAAAAATTTTTCGAATAATGAACTAGAACTGGTCATTTTCGAAAAATGGAAATAATCTATTAATTGTCTCAAAATGAATATAATAGTAATAATACCATCGAGCGATTGATACCTACATACTATTTTCATTTGAGAAAAAACCTATTATCTTCATATATTTTTACCACTATATAAATTAAATTTACTTCGAATATAACTGAAATTCTGTCTCGCCAATTTTTGCTTCGCTTATGCAGAAGATTGAAATAGAACAGGAAAAAAAATATTCTAATAATTGTTGTTGCAATCAAATTGATTCGTATAGCCCCCAACATTTCCAAGAAAGTTAACACATACAAGTACCTGTGAACCATGTAAAAAAATGTACCGCTATTTTGTGACATAAGACATTTCATGGAATAAAAGTACGAACCTTATGTACTGGTGTCTACATAAAAAATCACCATTGAAAAACGTTGAAAACGTTCGGTACAATATTTCATTTCATTGATATAATGACGGGTTACACCATGACACGTTTTCTGTGATGATTACAAACAGGAAACAAATTGCTATGCACGAAAGTCATTATGATGATCATTATCCTCAAGTGAGCCAATTTTAAAATGAATCTCAGCCGGCGAATACTCGCAAATGAATATTTTTTCAAACTTGAAGTGATTTTTTTTATCTTAGTTCGAAAGAATTCGTTATCTTCGGACTTTCACTTCAGGTCTTTAATTGTATTTGAGTGTTTCCTGAACTTTCATCTGGTGCGAAAAATCTTCGGTTATATCAATTCGCTGCTCAAGAAGGAAACACTTCTGTATTTCCCCTCGTCTCTCTTCTTAAATGAGTGTTCCTCTTCAGTCACATCCCATTTTCTGAAAAAGCGGTGATTCTGAATATCAACATAATGTGGAGTTCTCTTTATTCTTTAGGTGCGCTTATACAGTCAAGTTTTTGTTCAAGAATTGCCAGTAAACATGAATGGAACCATTAATGAAGCAATATGGAGCAATTTCTAATAATTGCGCCAACTGCTTGGACGGTATTGCTCTGAATTGTTCCATATATTCCGTATTGTTGCATGTAGCTGATACAAATTGCCGACTGTTCAACCGCTTCTGAGATTTGCGCCAATTTGTTTTCTTTCTCTTATGGACTCAGCCATTCTCTGGGGTCTATATCTTCCTTCCGAGAGGAATGATTGAAACTGAAGTAGTGTCAGCGATGCTTATTTATTGAAGCGTTACCTACATTCTGAAAGGTGCTCAGTATCTCTCAATTCCTCAATTTTGCTCTATTGATGCTCGTTGAATTCATCGTAAATTGATATTTCCTCCTGTTGATTTAGTCAAAGATTACTCATATTGTCCCAATTTTTGTGTGCCAAACTTCAGACGTTCAGAATCGGGACAGAATAAGTTGTCTGCTGATTTTGATATATCTAGGCGAAAATTTACAGTTACTGTTGACAGCATGCAGTTGAGCTGAGGATTGGAGATTCGAATTGAAATCAAGTTTTTATTCCAATATGAATAATTAGTATTAATTTTACGGGAGTGGGATATGAGTTGGAGAAGTGACGTTGAGTCATTCCATCAAGGGACGTTCGTCTTTATTATTGTTGCTTATCCAAATTCAAGACAATAATGATCAATAAAGCAGCAGACTCTCGTGAACGACAATCGTCAGATTAGATTTCATCAATAATTTACACATTTCAAGATTTCATGGAGACACAAGTCATCTGATTTTACAGGGTCCGACAGAGAAAGCTCCCCTATAAGCGAAACTAATGAAATCAAAACGAAATAAGGAAAGACATTTTTATTTATACTAAGAAAAAGTATGCATTCTGCCCTTTTATAAAATTTACCATTCTCAGGGTCTACCATTAGTCTCACTTTTTGAATAAAACATCCCTTGAATGGCCTCCTTCACTGTCGATATACTGGTTATCTCTCCCTGAAGTTATTCATTACACTCTGAGTCATTTCAGGTGGAATAGCTTACGAGCACTGAAAGGAGCAATTACTCAACAGATTGAAGCTAATCCACCTGAAATGACTCAAAGAGTAGTGAACAACTTCAAAGAAAGAGTCAACCAGTTTATCGACAGTGAATAAAGCCATTTGGGGAATGTTTTATTTCAAAAGTAAGACTAATGATAGACCCTGAGGATTCTATAAAAGGGCAGAATGCACACTTTTTCTTAGTATATATAAAAATGACCTTCCTTCATTGGTTTTGTTTTTATTAGCTTCCCTTATTGGGGAGTTTTTTTCTGCAGGATCTTGTACAAAAGATCATATTGACAAAATGAACAATTATTTACGTGTTATGCTGACGTTCAGTATGGAAACTAAAGTACCAAAGAGTTTATAATGAAAATTGTTTCTTTACTATCGGATGTAATAATAATAAATAAATAAATGATAATGACGTGACCCTCTCGTATCCACTAGTTAAACAGAGAGAACTCTAAAGAATCGAAATAAATGAATAGATGTATTTTCAGTGAGCTAACATAAATGACCTTGCCATTTTGATAGATTTTCAGGTTTATTATTTATTTGAATATTATGATTTCTTCTCGTGCTTTCCTAACCTGTTTGTTTTTTGCTGATATTAAACCTTATCTTTAGATGATTCTTATGTTTTCTTATTGCCACACACTGAATATTCTCGTTTCTCAATGTTACTTCAAGTATCTCGGCAATTTCAAGAAACTTTGCTGTTAATTTTTTTTCTTTTCAATCAGTAGTAAACTCGTTACATGTTTGTCTATGTCTTTTATCTTTACCTCTCTTTTGCTTAATAATGCATAACTGATGAGACGCCTTTGCCCAACAATATCCCCTATTTTTCTCGTCCGTTGGAGCTGTTGCAATATTTTATTTTTTTTAATCTCCTGGTGGGTACTGGTGGAAATATCAGTTACACAAGTACTGATTCCATTTGTTTCCACACCTTTCATTATGTTGAACTTTCATTCACCGGTTTCTTCTCATTTCTTTGCAAAATAAAGCTTGCTCGTTTTTTGGGAAGCTTTTTTCTCTTTTCAATATGTTATTTATTCGTTAATGTTCAAATTCACGTGCTTTCTGGAATTGTTTCCATATATTTGCGAAATATGAAATCTTCTTTCAACTCAATAAAAATGAGATGAGTGATCCACAATTTTCATTCTACTATGGCCAATCAGAGTGGCTTTAATTATAAAAATAGGAAGCAAAGAAAAGAATAGTTGACACAATTGAACAGAACGGAAGAATTTTTAAATGACCTCAAGAAAGTAATCATTTCCTCAACGTTACATATTGGCGGTGATTCTTCCTGAAGATATAACAATTTTTTCATTTTCTCAAGAGAACAGTGAAATTTCAAAAATTCCGTCAGAAATTTCGTTGCTCAATGCATTCATGTATTCCATTGAAATTTATCTGACTTTCGATGAAGTGTCAGTTGGGGAGATATTAATCGAAATGGTTCATAACAGTGAAATAATGTACGTTGCCAAAATTTAGAAAAGCCCTGACTTGAGATTTCCGACGTAGGAAATTTGAGCTTCGAACAAAACTCAAAGAAAACTATGAGTAATTATTTTTTATTCGCGATACTCATATGGTTGTTTATTCATCGTGGCGGTTGTATTAGTATCATATTGTTCCAGAGTATATGAAGACACTAGAATAAGGGCGTAGAAGCTCCTGACGTCACTTCAGTGGTTTTCTAAATTATTTCTTTTCGTGCTAGATTTTGAAATTCAAAAGCTTCTTTGTGAAGAATGGAAAACAAATACAATGTGAAATAAAGATGTGAAAACTCAATCAGTCTAGAGATCAGTGAATGGAATTGTTGACGGAGGTAATACACCATCACTCATCGGAAGCTTTCCGACAGCCCGTCATTACGGATATTAACCGCTCTTATCATTCACCTCGTTAACCCTGATTTAAATATCCGCCGCATTCGGATGTGATTTATGTTGCCACTCCTTCAATCATACCGAACGAGAAATAATTACATTAAACATGTTTCATAACATAATTAGAGAAGAGAAATATTTTACAGTTCCTGGTTTTTTACAGCAATCCTCTCGGATTGTCGGAATGTCAATCTTTATTGCTGAGTCTTGGAAACACTGGTGTAATAGTTCAATTTAGCGAATGACCCTTCTCGATCGATTATAGGTCTGTAGATCAGGGAAGATACAAATTTATCGAAACGGAATACGCTTAAAGGCGTAGGAAATATGAGGAGCTCTCCACGACTTGTAATGAACATGAGGGTACATGATGGGCAGAAATGGTTATTCATGACTTTCATATTATCAAACGTGGCAGATGGCATACGTTTGATCCATGTTTGCCAGAAACTCAAGAGATCTTCTTTTGATGTCAAGTTACCAAAATTGAAATATTGCACCTCATTCCTCTCTTTGCTCAGATATGGAAATAGGGATATTATAGGTTTTTGATAGAAGTCGTAGTGTTTTATTTTGGTTAATTCCGGCTCCGAAATTTTGGAAAACTTTTTTGGGCTCTATTTTAATTGAATGAATTTGGAGAATGATTTGAACCAATTATTCTAGAAACCTTGATAATATTTTATAAATTCAATCTATAATTTTTAAATTTCAGCGATCATTGAAGATGATATACTACTATGTCCTGAGTAACTCAACAGTTCTGTTTCGCAATTTTGGTCTACTAGCATTCAGTGACAAATTTCATGAGGCACCATCATCTCAAAGTAACTGAAATTCTCTTTGAACTATCTGATGAAAAAAAAAATAATTCTAGGAGATTTCTGCATGCCTGTAAAGAAGATGGGGATGGCACAGAATGCAACAGAAATCATAAAATGCAAAAATAGTTTTATGCTGCCAAATGTTTTACTTCTGAGAAAATAAACTTTTTTTTCCACCAGCAATTATAGTTTTTGCGGTTAGTCCCGCACAATAACAACGTTAATGGGCGCGAGGTATTTCGTAAGTGTAATTATAGCATAAATTCTATTTAATAATAACAGACATTCAAATGAGGTTTTGCACTTAACAACAGGGCCATAGATTTTGTTCTTATTGCGGTAAAGAGTATTCAACAAAGTTAATATGAGTATTAAAGAAATATATTACATTTTTTAAGAGACATAAACAAGACAAATGTATTGATATTGAATTAATCCACTCAGTACCAAAAAATACAAAATTTAGCAACTTTGAACAATGACTAAGATAAAAAAAATAAGGCGGCGTGAATATTCGATCTTGAACAAAATATCCTTTATGTCACGTACATATCTGGTCATAACAAATGTTGTTTGTATTCAGGAACATCAAATAGCAACAAATAACACTGGTCAACAGTGGTTTTGGTGCCGAAGATTTTGGAGATGATTTCATATGAATTTGATGCTCTGAATTCAAATATGCTATTAGTTTTTGCCTGTCAGCTCGAATTTTTAAGATATCAACATTTTTGTGAATTATACATTACACTATTCTAAAAGAAAAACCATGGTTTAAAGAAACAAATTAATAAAGGAATTTTTATTATATTAAACAGATAATAAAGATATTATTCATTATATACTTTAGAAAACAGAAAAAGTCATCATTTAAATCAATTACTTACTAAACATTTCGGAAACTTCTTTCGCGTGACATTCTTGAATGTATTTTAAAACAATTCCGTTTAAAATACCAGCAGTAATCTGCCATCATGTGAGTATCCCATCTTCCTTGATAGCGATCCTCCATACATTTGATATCTTGGTGAAATCTTTCACCTTGCTCCTCACTAATGTCGCCTAAATTGCCAGGAAAGCGGTCTAAGTGGCTGTGTAAATAGTGCACCTTAATGCTCATGTTACAACCAAATGATCTGAAATTATTTAGCATCTCATTGACTAATTCAACATAGTTTTCAGCTCTGTGTTTACCCAGAAAATTTTGGACAACTGAAACAAATGAATTCCAGGCATTTCGTTCAATCTCAATCATTGAATTTATGAAGTCAGGGTCTTTAATCAGCCGTCTTATTTGTGGGCCATCAAATATTCCTGCTTTAATTTTTTCCTTACTCAGCTGAGTCATTTTTTTCCCTATATAAGCAAAGCATGATCCATTCTTATCAAGAGCCTTTACAAACTGCTTCATTAGACCCAGCTTGATATGCAGGGGTGGACACATGATTTTCTCTCGCGGAACTAAAGGATCATTGATGATATTCTTTCCCCCAACATCCATGTTTTCTCTTCTAGACCACTCTTTTCTAACCCAGTGTTGCGTTTTGTCTCTGCTATCCCAGAGGCGCAAGAAACAAGGATACTTGGTGTGGCCACTTTGCTGTCCAAGGAGAAAGTTTACCATTTTTAAGTCTACACAAATCACCCATTGGTGTTCATGATACTTTATTTTTTCCAAAACCAAAGCTATGTTGTCATATTGCTCTTTCATTTTCGTTGAGTGAGCAATTGGTATTGAGCCATATTTGTTCCCATTATGTAGACGAACACATTTCAAACTTCACTTTGAGCTGTCAATAAATAGGCGCCAATCATCCGGAAAATTTTCAGGAAGACCCATTTTTTGAAGGAGTTCTCTAATAGCATGGCAAAATACAAGATTTTGTTCTTCGCAGAAAAAAGGTAGCAGATCTTTCTCCCTTGTGCGATAAAATGTAATTTTCGCTCCTGGTTCAAGTAATTTCTTTTCCTTCAACCTGGAAGCTAGGAATTCAGAAGCTTCCTTCGACAGGTTGAGATCTCTGGTGAGGTCATTTAACTCATCTTGGTTGAAACATTGGGGAATTGATGACATCGTTTCAAAATCACTGTCACCTTCAGTAGTGTCAGAAATTCTGATCAGAGAGACATGTGTCCTCACAGAGTTCTGGTAGCTGCTGAAAATTTGGAATTGGCACTTCTTCTGAGTGGGGGATAGGCCGTCTTGCAGAGACTAAATCTGCATAAGTCCTCTTGTACTGGTTATTTCGATTGATTCCAGTAATATTTATTAGGCAGAAATAACAGTCATCGAAGTGATTTTTTGGTTCTCCCCAAACCATTGGTACTCCGAATTTCAGACTTTTCCTTATTCCGGTAGTCCATTGTCGTAAATGTTCTGTTCAAGTTTTACAGACAATATGTGGAGCCCATGTTTTATCCTGATCACCAAGCTTAACACCAAAATATCCAAGATAAGCCCTCTTTACAAACTCACTAATAGTTTTTCTGTTTTCCAAGAACGTGCATTTTCCGCATATGTAGCAAAAATATGAGGATGATGCACACAGCTTCTTCTACTTGAACTCATTTCTATTCTATGACACAAATACAAAAATTAACATTAATAGTTTACTTTTAAGATTTACCTTTCAACAACTCGTTACTAAAGAGAAATTTCATATTACGCTAAGTCCTATCTATCTGCACCGCGGGAATTCGCAAACTAACCTCAACTCTCAACTGTAGATGGAGTTCACTTCAGACAGGACACCTCCATATATCGGATTTCTATGGAACTAGCTGGATGACACTAATTAAGATTAAATACCACTTGTAAACAGTTTGTCAACCAATCAGTTAATATATCTCATATTGTTAGTCTTCTATTTGTAATAAATGAATTAAAATAATAATTTTAATAAATATTATTATTTTAAATTTGTTACAAATAAAGACTGACAATAAGGAAAATATACAAGAATGTATCTCTTGTATAAATTTTACAACACTCATACTTGAAAGTATGAAATAGGAAAAAGCATTGATAGATGAGTGAATTTATCTAAAAATCTAGAGCTGATACAGAAAAACTGCTATCATATTTAGATTCAGCAATAAAAATATAGTTAAAAGCATCTCAAAAATTCTAGGCACCAGAAAAATTTTTTTTTGTATGCCTGTGTAATCAGAAGTATCTATCACAAACGAAAATTGAAATACATTCACATATATCATTGGGTATTGTATAGAAACCAGTGGTTACGAAAATGTTAAAAAAGGGCTATGTAAAAATGAGACGAAACGCTGAGAAAATATGTATCTATGAAAAATCATTTTCCATTTTGGATCACATTGAACGTTTTTTGTATCAAGGGCAACGTAAATAAACAATACACATATCAGAAGTGCCACATGTCTTTTGCAATACCTATACACATTAAATTATTTCTGTATAGGAGAGGTTTTAAAAACCGAAAAATGGGGTTGGAGAAATAAGATTTTTTTTCCATTTTCTCATATTTTTCTGCTAGAGAAGAATTAATCTTGCATTCAAAATGCAGTCTTTCTATGCAGGATCATAACTCGCAAAAGGTTTGTGAATTAGAAAGATTTCTACATAGTAGGCTAGATTATTTGTCAGAGTATCTTACCTCAATAATCATATGAGTGATTTTTCACACTATGTTTGTCAAGCTCTCATTCATTTTCTGCTCTTAAATTTTTCGAAGCAATTGTTTTATTCTTGTTTGTGATGAGAGGTTTATGATTTGCTGAAAGTTTAATATATAAGTATGTTTATACAAGGTTGATTTAAATTATTACAAGTCTAGCATTGTTTAATGGATAGCAATCGTATGTTTATTCTATTCAAGAATTACGTATTTATTTCCATAGTCCTCAAACAACGATGTACCTACCTTATTGATTTTTAAATCAAAGTTTTGTCAGTATTCTCTTCACTGTAATCATATTTACAAACTGAACTCGAACCCTCCGTACAAGCGCTTCTATTTTCGGTATTCTAAGAATATTCCCGCAGAGGTCAACACACGTTTATTAAATAAGTGATGTAGATGCGGAGTTTCTTCCTTTTTCCTTTTCATCTCGCCGACAATTTGAATGCGACAAACGTTGCGTCCAAAAACCATTCACCCAAACGAGCTACTACCGTGAATTTAATTGTTGAATTGTTATACGAGATTTCTTCACATCAAAGCGAAACATCCGGTATACGGGGCTATACGAGTAGGAAGAAACAAAGAATCGTACGCAGGTACTTGAAAATCTAATAAAGCTGCCCGTAATTATTCAAAGTACGTTTTGATTTTCAGAGTTAATGAATATACAATAATAAACATCGGAGAACTGGTTTTACACTCATGAGTTCATTATTCATTTCCCATGTGATCGTACAATTGTAGATCGTTATTTCTCGAGATGCTAGCTCGTTAAGAGCTCAGTCCTTTGGTCAATACCTATGATTTCCTTGTCGTTAAGTTCTGTGGTTTTCGACTCATTCATTTATGGAATGCTCTTGAACAAAAATGAATCCAGTGAACTTTATATTCAGCCGACCATTTTTCTGAGAGTTTGTTCATGACCGGGAAAGAACTCGCCAATGCAGTGCGATAAAATTTGTCCGCATTTATGATGATAGTCGATATTTGATATATTCTTGATGTATTTTGTTGTGCATCTGCTTAGATTTTATTTGTCTTCACAAGAGTCAAATTAAAGAGTGCAATACTCGTAATACAATGTTTTGTCGTAGTTGAGCTCACTGGCTTAGCCAGGGATGAGTAAAATATGTGCTGCTCAAACCCTATACAAATTGGAAATGCAATTTTGCCGTCCAGGTCCATGCAAACTGCTGCAAAAATATTTAGTTAGTTAGAATTGAAAATGTTAAAAAATTCGAAATTCTCAGAATTGGGTCCGGCCATCCTTGTCATGCTTTTTCGGACTGCTCGATCCTCGGTCGTTTTTTCTAACTTGGGCCTCGTTGAGGTCCTTGATGTGATCCGGGTTTCCTACGCACCGAGTTTCGTATCAATAATCAAGTACCTTTCTCGACACTTGGTCAAATGGTCGCCTCATAATATGTCCATACAATCAAAGACGACTGTCCCGTAGTATTTGACCATATTCGATAATGAACCGGCCGAAAGGCCGGAAATATTTCGGTTCGGCCAAGAATTTTCATTCAGGAATGTGAACCAAACAATTGAAACCATTTCCGGCTCACTTTTGAAATATAACAGACATTTGGGAAAACGATGGCACCGTGTTCCAATAGGAGCAAGACCGCAACAAGTTAGACGACTGAAATAACCTGAAGAGAAGGATTTTCTGAATTGAATGCTTGATCATGTTTAAGAAAAGAATTGAAAAAAAAATCACCAATATATTGATATATAACTGGATGTGATCTTATTTCAGGTATTTTCAAAATATCTAGAAAATGCCCAACAATGTAATAATCATAGTTTCAATTTCTGAATCGGTCCAATCTCCATAAACACCTAATGGGTATACGAATTTGAGAAACCTTAAGCAGGGCGAGTGAAAATGTGTACCGATATTTCTGGGTTGAAAAACATTGAAATGTACAAATGATGCCTCATGTTCGTTTAACGAGTTAGAAATTACGATAATTGGAGATATTATTATTTAAACTCATTCGATTCGATATTATGTCGCGACCATTGTGCAAGAAAATATTCATGAAAGTTTTAAACGATTGAAGACCGTGAAAAAGTGTTGGTAAGTTCTTGACTTATACTTATACTGATGATTTTTTGGATTTCGAAAAAAAAGATCCTGAAGGAAGTTGAAAATTACTAAAAAACTTACTAATCTTTAATTATTAATGATATTAATTCAACGTTAAGAATTGACGTCCGACCGCAGTATTGAGGTTAAATGGATGGCGTCCAAGGTCTGTCAAACAACCACTTTTTTCGTACTTAATCATTGTAAATCAAAAAAATGTTTGAATAAAAGCTAGTAAAATTTTTTCGCTTCGTCAAACCTCTGTTTTCTACTGAAAAATGAAAACATATATATAGGGCGTTTACAGCTGATGCTGTCTTCTCTCTCTCAACCGGCTTTCTATTCCGATCTGTCATTCCAGTCTCCATCCCCGAGATTTCTCCTCACCATCTCGCGCTATTCACTACATCGAAGTAAACATAATTTTCTTAATTCCACAAAAAACAAATGATTATCGTAGTGTTGTAAAGAATCTCTATTTCATTTATCACTCAATTCCTGTTTTGATGTTAACAAAAGACAAAATTTTTAAATGTTAAATTAAAATTAAACTAAGTATTTTCCGTTCTCGTTCAGGACATTTAATAAAAAAATAAAAAAAGAAATAATTTACTAATGATATGTAAGATACTAAACAACACTCCTTCAACATTGATTCATTTAATTGATTGCATAAGAAATCCAAACGGGCGTTGAAACCCAATAACAGTATTCACAATTTGACCGAAGATTATCGTACAATTTAAATAAAAATTCATGTATGTACATACTATAATTGTAATTAAACCAAAGTGCAAATATTATAGTATATCTTGTGTACCAAATAATCAGAACTTTATATATAAAGATCATGTCATTCATTTTTCTGCGGTTTTCCAAACTGTAATCTCCGTAACACTTGGTCAAATGGTCGCCTCATAATATGTCCATACAATCAAAGACGACTGTCCCGTAGTATTTTGACCATATTCGATAATGAACCGGCCGAAAGGCCGGAAATATTTCGAGTTCGGCCATGAATTTTCATTCAGGAATGTGAACCAAACAATTGAAACCATTTCCGGCTCACTTGAACAACAATATAATAGACATTTGGGAAAACGGATGGCACCGTGTTCCAATAGGAGCAAGACCCGCAACAAGTTGATGACTGAAATAACCTAGAAGAGAAGGATTTTCTGAATTGAATGCTTGATCATGTTTAAGAAAAGAATTGAAAAAATCCGCAATATATTGATATATAACTGGATGTGATCTTATTTCAGGTATTTTCTAAAATATCTAGAAAATGCCCAACAATGTAATAATCATAGTTTCAATTTCTGAATCGGTCCAATCTCCATAAACACCTAATGGGTATACGAATTTGAGAAACCTTAAGCAGGGCGAGTGAAAATGTGTACCGATATTTCTGGGTTGAAAAACATTGAAATGTACAAATGATGCCTCATGTTCGTTTAACGAGTTAGAAATTACGATAATTGAGATATTATTATTTAAAACTCATTCGATTCGATATTATGTCGCGACCATTGTGTAAGAAAATAAGCATGAAAGTTTTAAACGATTGAAGACCGTGAAAAGTGTTGGTAAGTTCTTGACTTTACTTATACTGATGATTTTTGGATTTCGAAAAAGATCCTGAAGGAAGTTGAAAATTACTAAAAACTTACTAATCTTTAATTATTAATGATATTAATTCAACGTTAAGAATTGACGTCCGACCGCAGTATTGAGGTTAAATGGATGGCGTCCAAGGTCTGTCAACACAACCACTTTTTCGTACTTAATCATTGTAAATCAAAAAAATGTTTGAATAAAAGCTAGTAAAATTTTTCGCTTTGTCAACCCTCTGTTTTCTACTGAAAAATGAAAACATATATATAGAAGGTGTTTACAGCTGATGCTGTCTTTCTCTCTCTCAACCGGCTTTCTATTCCGATCTGTCATTCCAGTCTCCATCCCCGAGATTTCTCCTCACCATCTCGCGCTATTCACTACATCGAAGTAAACATAATTTTCTTAATTTCCACAAAAACAAATGATTATCGTAGTGTTGTAAAGAATCTCTATTTCATTTATCACTCAATTCCTGTTTTGATGTTAACAAAAGACAAAATTTTTAAATGTTAAATTAAAATTAAACTAAGTATTTTCCGTTCTCGTTCAGGATATTTAATAAAAAAATAAAAAAAGAAATAATTTACTAATGATATGTAAGATACTAAACAACACTCCTTCAACATTGATTCATTTAATTGATTGCATAAGAAATCCAAACGGGCGTTGAAACCCAATAACAGTATTCACAATTTGACCGAAGATTATCGTACAATTTAAATAAAAATTCATGTATGTACATACTATAATTGTAATTAAACCAAAGTGCAAATATTATAGTATATCTTGTGTACCAAATAATCAGAACTTTATATATAAAGATCATGTCATTCATTTTTCTGCGGTTTTCCAAACTGTAATCTCCGTAACATATAGGATATCATCCACCTCAGCAGGCTATCAGATATCCCTACCTCTGCAAGTCGCTGAAAAGGTATTGAGTGGTGAATTTTATCTGAAACTTGTTAGAAGACCATATAAATGACATCTGCCTGGTCCTGTGTTTCAATACCATCATGTAATATTTCCAGGATAAATAATTTTTTCGTTATCGATTATCATAAATAGCTTATTTTTTCACAAAGAATTGCAAAGACAGGAAGACTTGCGAAACTTATGGATTTCCTCTGTAAGTGTGTCTAAAATCGATTCCTAAAATCAATCTTGAAGCGTGCCTTTGGCAAATCAAGATTCTTAGCAGCTGTTCACTTCCCTCCTGGAATAGAATACCATATCTTACCAAGGTCCCGAGATTGGCATGATACACCATTTTTATAGTGCTTTTATGAAATTCATGCTTTGATACCTTTCACAGAATAGAGCACCGAGATTTCAATCAATTTTTTATGTGTCATGCTAATGAAAATGCAGCCAGAAATCTTCGGTTTCGTATGGTAGGGTAAAACCAGGTCACCAACTACATTTTCGGCAGGAATAACAATATTATATTTCGTGGTCATGAAGAAAAAGGTTGTTTGTTCATTCAGTATGTGAATTAATCTTTGAGAGCCAGGCTTCACTTTATAAAGTGCTCTATCCAGTATTGATAGCAAACCTTCAAGATCTTTGAATTTTATCAAAACTTCTGTATCATCCATGATTTAACATTGGCAGAATATTTCATCATCTTTTATTTCAAATTCTACACTATTATATATCAAAAACAAAAAAAAGGTTCTGCTACACTACTATGGTTTGCCCATCTCTATGAGAAACTTTTTATAGACCCTTGCTTCCATCCTTACATACTTCCACGATACGTTTTCTATTGGTCTTATACAATCTGAATCACTGATACTATATGCATCCAACCTCTGCAGTAGAAGATAATGATTTAAGTAATCAAATACAATGGACAAATCTAGACATATCTGTCTTAATATTATGGATTTTGGGGCCCTAAGTTAATCCATCAAGCTATTCTTAATTTTCAATGTAATACACCAGAAAACTTTGAGACACATGTTTAACACAACCTGTATAATTGATTAAAGAATGCACAAGGTTCAATAACCAAAATAGTAATTTTCATACCAGAAGACAAATTTGAAATTTTTCAAGAATGGTCAAACATTTAAATTTTTATTTTAAAAAAAAAATATCATTAATTCCAAAGTTGTCTACAAGATGGAATGAAGCTTCTTTCTTGAACAATGTTACCAGGGCTTCATTCGCTACTATCAAGCAATACCCTTCCGATTGGGTATATATAGGTAAATACGAGGTGATTCAATTTTCACGAGTATATCAAGTCATGATCTATTCAAAACATAATTTAACTCTTAGCTGTTATACTAGAATCATATTGATATCATACATTGTCCTTCATCCAGGAGTATTGAAATTATAAACCTACTCCAGTACCTAATTCTCAAGCTCCATTTCTTGGATTCCATTCTGAGCCGTTACCTCAGATGACTCACCCTCACCTGTACCCTTCAGAATAATATAAATTGCCAAATTGGAATTCACGATTGGTGTGTGGTTTATATTTTTGCTGTCACCTAAGTATGCCATGCCAGACAACTCCAGTTGCATGCGACAGCGTATAGACAAAGTTATGCAGAAAAAAATGGACATAATTCAATTATTCTATTGTCGACACTCATATGGGTAAATTACAATATTGTTAACCTAGTAAATTAATATCTCCACTATTTATATGTATATTTTAATCTGCCCAAACTACAATGTTTTCCACGAAGTGTTTTTGTTTATATTATGTTCTCTGTCATTTTGCAAACTAGGATTCTCTGGTTATCGGAACCTGGTTTTGTATGATTCTGGTTATTAAAATGGTATTGCTTGAGATATCTCTTGAGAGATATTTTCAACTGTAATAACCTTAACTGTAATACAAGTCTGTTCGATTGAGGATATTAATCTAATTTCAGTTAACCGCACGTCTTGTATTAAATGAAATCTACTCAATGTCTTTATTTGTACTCATAAAATTCTTTGGATTATGGTTGTGCCTAAGTGAATTCTGGAAACTGATTATATGCAGTTATCTTAAAATAATATAGTGTTCCATGATTGTAGATTGATATCTTTGTGTGATTACAAATAATATAATTATTTCTATTTTACAGTTATCAATTTCTCATTGTAGAATTTTTTTCAGGTAAATAATCCTCCTCTTTCTAATTTAGGTTGTCTTCTTATATTCTCGAGAGGGTGAGAAACAAAAAAGTGTTCAATTTCATAGAAGTGTCCGAAAGTGGGATTCAAAAGATATTTGATCAAAGTTCACAGAATACTTCAGATAGCCAATGAAATACCAATTCACAAAAATTCATGCTGAAATTCATGCTTTGATACCTTTCAAGAATAGAGCACCGAGATTTCAATCAATTTTTTATGTGTCATGCTAATGAAAATGCAGCCAGAAATCTTCGGTTTCGTATGGTAGGGTAAAACCAGGTCACCAACTACATTTTCGGCAGGAATAACAATATTATATTTCGTGGTCATGAAGAAAAAGGTTGTTTGTTCATTCAGTATGTGAATTAATCTTTGAGAGCCAGGCTTCACTTTATAAAGTGCTCTATCCAGTATTGATAGCAAACCTTCAAGATCTTTGAATTTTATCAAAACTTCTGTATCATCCACGGTAACATTGGCGAATATTTCATCATCTTTTATTTCAAATTCTACACTATTATATATCAAAAACAAAAATGGTTCTGCTACACTACTATATGGTTTGCCCATCTCTATAGAAACTTTTTATAGACCCTTGCTTCCATCCTTACATACTTCCACGATACGTTTGCTATTGGTCTTATACAATCTGAATCACTGATACTATATGCATCCAACCTCTGCAGTAGAAGATAATGATTTAAGTAATCAAATGCAATGGACAAATCTAGACATATCTGTCTTAATATGGATTTTGGGCCCTAAGTTAATCCATCAAGCTATTCTTAATTTTCAATGTAATACACCAGAAAACTCGAGACACATGTTTAACGCAACCTGTATAATTGATTAAAGAATGCACAAGGTTCAATAACCAAAATAGTAATTTTCATACCAGAAGACAAATTTGAAATTTTCCAAGAATGGTCAAACATTTAAATTTTTATTTTTAAAAAAGGTATCATTAATTCAAAAGTTGTCTACAAGATGGAATGAAGCTTTTCTTGAACAATGTTACCAGGGCTTCATTCGCTACTATCAAGCAATACCCTTCCGATTGGGTATATAGGTAAATACGAGGTGATTCAATTTTCACGAGTATATCAAGTCATGATCTATTCAAAACATAATTTAACTCTTAGCTGTTATACTAGAATCATATTGATATCATACATTGTCCTTCATCCAGGAGTATTGAAATTATAAACCTACTCAATTACCTAATTCTCAGCTCCATTTCTTGAATTCCATTCTGAGCGTTACCTCAGATGACTCATCTCACCTGTACCCTTCAGAATAAAATAAATTGCCATTGGAATTCACGATTGGTGTGTGGTTTATATTTTTGCTGTCACCTAAGTATGCCATGTGGACAACCCAGTTGCGGCGACAGCGTATAGACAAAGTTATGCGAAAAAATGGACATAATTCAATTATTCTATTGTCGACACCCATATGGGCAAGGTGCAATGTTGTTGACCTAGTAGGTGTATCTCCGCTATTTATGTATATTTTTAATTTGCTGACTACAATGTTTTCCACGAAGTGTTTTGTTTATGTATGTTCCTCTGTCATTTGCGAAACTAGGATCTCTAGTTATCGGAACCGGGTTTTGTATATTCTGGTTATTAAAATGTTATTACTTGGGATATCTCTTGAAGGATATTTCAACTGTAATAACTAACTGTAATAAGTCTGTTCGATTGAGGATATTAATCTAATTTCAGTTAACCACACGCTGTATTAAATGAAATCTACTCAATGTCTTTATTTGTGCTCATAAAATTCTTTGGATTATGGTTGTGCCTAAGGTGAATTCTGAAACTGATTATATGCCGGTTATCTTAAAATAATATAGTGTTTCCATGATTATGCGAATTGATATCTTTGTGTGATAACAAATATTATAATTATTTCTATTTTACAGTTATCAATTTCTCATTGTAAATTTTTTTCAGGTAAATAATCCTCCTCTTTCGTTGGGTTGTCTTCATATTCTCGAGAGGGTGAGTAAAAAAGTGTTCAATTTCATAGAAGTGTCCGAAAGTGGGATTCAAAAAGATATTTGATCAAAGGATTCACAGAATACTTCGAATGGCCAATGAAATGCCGAATTCACAAAAATTCATGCACAGAAATGCTCAGTCAACCTTTATGAAACCGCCAATAATTTCAGAGATTCAAAGGTGAATACTATGGCTCTTTATTCGTCTTTTTTTTGTGTAATCCAAATATACAGTAAAAATGTAGCATTATTTCGTACAGAAATTATGCAATTGAGTTTATCCGATTAGAAGCGAATATCATCTTGCAAGCATATAGTGCGGAAACCACTTAAGGAATAAAAGTTTAGAAGTAAAACTTCAAAGGACTAGGAGGTAACTGGACTAGAAGGTAACTGGACGACAATGCAACGTTACGGCAATATCACGTTTCTGTATCATCGGGTTTTCAAATGTTTTTGATTTTGTCAATAGATTGTTTATGAACAAATCATTCAAAAATGATTGAAGAAATAAAATAATTAGTAAAAAACATTAATTTGATTAATAATAATAACTAATTTTTGGTAAAACAAATCGGCCGCCATTCCGCACAGGAACGAAGCAGCGGGAATTTTAAATTTCCTCAAGCATGGTAAATATGCCCTGAGTATGCCGCTCATATGAAATTCAGGCATATGCTACATTAATAAGATAAAGGAAAAAGCTGTTATAAATTTTCATTATGGTATTGTTATTCTGGTGGATATTTAGGAATATAATTACAGAGTATTATATCATATAAATTAATTACAAAACTGAACAGACTACAAAATTCAATGAATTCAGATCAGGAGTAATTAAATTAATATGAATGAAAGCTTAGTTATTAAATAAAGTGATAGTAATGAACAAAATGAAAAGAACACATGAAGTGAAGACAAGAAAAACAAAGGATACTGAAGTTTTACGAAAATAAAAAAAAATTTCAAAATCTCAAAAAAATTTGAAAATCATAACATGACATTCAACCATGAATACAAATTATTCAGAAGCAGAGCATAAAGAATTGATAGGGAGAGTTGAGTCTTCAGTATTGCTAGAACGTAAAAAATGGAAATAATAAAAATTATTTAGAGGATTCAATGTTTTCGATAAGCATACTTTGAAATTATAATGCAATAGAAAAACAGTATGAAAAATAAAAAATTCATGTAAAATGAATAAATCCAATGAACTTTCAGATTTCATAAGGAATGAATTAATATACAACAAGAAAATTGAAGGTACAGTAATTTTACAGGAAAATACTTATGCTACATAAAAAAAAATTATCAACAATAAAAAACATTTATCGGTATAAAAAATACTTATTTTATATAAAAACGGGTCGTATTTTGTATTATTTTAAACTTGATTGCTATCTCGTACAATACCAAAGACGTTTTATATCAATTGCGTGTGAACAATACACGGATTCTTTTTTTATATTAATTATACAGAAAATTGAGAAATTGCTGAGACATATCATCTTTTGAATTCGGGTGTTCTTTGTTTAAAAATAAATTCAATTGTGTAGGGTTATTTGCTCAAATCTTTTATACTCGGTGTTTTTTTTTAATGAAACACCTTGCATATTTTTATATGTCTGAAAATCCTCTGAATTAACTGATTTCAACGAATTATATTAAATGGTCTATTATGAATTATAGAGGTTGAAAATGTTTTTAATATACTCCTTAAGCATTTGTAAATGAAATTTGTGGACTTACCAGGTTTTATTTAATTTGGAATTCTTCCAAAGTACACTTCACTGTTTCCAATTTGGATAGGTACTTATATTGTAGCTAATATAAATAATACTAATATTTCCAGAATTAAAAATTTCAAACATATTTCGTAGCAGACCATTTCATACAGTTTGTTCAAATCTGTTGAATAAGGGGATTTCAAAAAAATACAAATACACAGAGTGTCCTTAAAAAAATATCACACTAAGGAAATCAATTGATGTCGGGAAAGAACAACGCTTGTCGTTCTGAAGATAAAGTAGCTCAAAAAATTTTTCGTTGTTCAAAGCGGCTTACGGAAATAATTTATACATTACTTTCAAGAAATTTCTGAAAATGATTTTCTGGGAAAAAAATACTTAATAGTTTCCGATTTTTACTCACTCGAGTGCCTTGCTTTTTTGTTATAAACAGAGACAGATATACAGAAAACAAAAAGCAATCAGATTAAGAAAATTGAACTCTCAATTTCATTTTATACTCTAACACACACGGGGGAAAATCGTCTTATTCCAAATGATCCACGACATAGAAAGAATATTTTAGTTATTTGACGAATCTAATAAAGTAATCTATATTTAATTCTATAAATATAATTCAAAACTGTGGAACTAATACATTTTCACAGCAGAAAAATATTTGGCTATTAAATCCTGGAACAGGTTATTTCTTCTTCTCTTTTACTAAATTTCATGCCTTCTTGACGGATTTATGTTGCACCCTATGCCAACCCTGTAAACTTTTTGAATTAGGGAAGTGGGTCATGTGGTATTATTTTGGCAAGGCCTTTGTTACTTCTTCACAGGCACGTAGAAGTTTTCAAGAAAAAGTTTTCTTTTCGAAAAATTAATTAGTTCTAAGAGGTTCTCAGTATGAGCACTTTGCAATGGCTCATTTATTTCGAGACGGTGATACCTGATGAAATTTGTCCTATAATGGTTGACTTTTATTTGGTGATATATTTCATCAGGTAGCATCATCTCAGAGTAAATAAGCCATGACAAAGAGCACATACTGATAACCTCTTTGAACTATTTAATTTTTCATCAATTATCCGCACGCCTATTAAGAAGATATAAAGCCCTTGCCAAAAAAGTATCACATGAACCAAATACTCCATACAAAAAATTTTGAGGGTTGATGGGGATGGCTGAAAAAATTATTAAAATATGGATTTATACTTGGTGAAAGTGAAACAAAAATCGATATATTTCAAAATTTCGTTGCCACATATTTTACTACTGAGAAAATTTACGTCAAGTCTTCTCTTCTGCACTAACCCATTAATTTACGCAACAAGTCGGGAAAATAGGGTTAGTTTTTGGAGTCCGGAGAAATAGACAAATTCTGGGACGAGCATATGAAAATGAATTCGTTCCATAATTTTTGATGCGCTTTGTATTCAACGTTGTTTTATCAATAGACACATTCAATATCCAATTTTAGCAGAAAATCACAAGTAAAGGAATAGTAAGCTTCTTGTATTGAGTACATCGACTGCAGTAATATTCTCGGTAGTTATGAGTGAACCTGTATAGAACCTAGAAGAAACAGACACTTTTTCCGGCAATGGAGAACGTTTATGGTCGAATGTGTCTACTGGTCTTGAGACAGCAATTTTGCAAAGGCAATGAATGCTCGTAGACGCCATCCAAACTCCTTCGTTAGAGTTGTGTCCTTATACAGCATAAAAATGTCGACTGACTCCAGTTGAATACCGATTTTACGATTATGACTACGGCACAATGTGGATTATTTGAATTAACGGTGGAAAAACTCGAAACGACATATTGTAATTTCACTATCATAAGTTTTCCAGCAGGAAAACGAACAGGTATTGTTACATTTTTACGATGTTGATATGGTTAGAGGAAGAGAAACATTCGAATGTTTGTATGATAAATCGGAGTAATTTATAAAGACCTTTTCATAGATGCTCATTTTATCGAGACATGTCTCTCAAGATGCATTAGTCTTTCGGAAACTTCAATGTCAAATTATGATGTTGTGTGCATCTGACTATTTCCCCTGATTCGCAACGCGAGGCCGTTGAAATAAATCAATCTGATCAACACTTCAACTATTTATTTGTTTATATTTTGAAATGGAAATTACACTTTCATCACTAAGATCATTAGATAAGTAGGCTCAATGAAACAGGGTTTTTATTCAACGAAGAATATTGACCTGATTAATTTGAGTGAAACTTTGAGTTCAATGAGTTGATATTTTTCATTGAATTTTTTTGAATTAAAAACATAATAAGAATATGCCTTCTGACCAGGATTCTTCAGCCTCAGAAAAACAATAATTAATTACCTAGTTCAGCAATTTCAAGAAGCCACTAACATTTAAAAATGAGTAAAGTTAAGTAATGTTATATCGAGTTAAGTAGTCTATCAACCTAGAAGAGGAGAAAACAGCTGTGTATCCCCTCTACCCCAGTTTTCTGTGAACAAATATATTATATTATGTGAATTTGAAACCACAATAATCTCTATGCTAATGTTTCAGAGCTTTATTATTGGACTGCAATGGAATCAGACAATAATAATTGTTTATCAAAATTTTGGATGTGGGTTTGCAATTGTAAGATAGATGGATCATCTTGTGTCATTCCATGTACTTCGACCACTATGTACATATGTAATTTGTTTGTGTTTCTATCATTTCACTGTAACTATGTATTAGGAAATCGAATTAAGCTTCTGTTCAAAACTTTCTGAGAATGCTATGTTGAGCAAATGATTAGAGAAGTACAATATCTTCGAATACTTTTGTTCTCATTTCAAATTATTATGCTGCTGGATCATTTAAAGTTTTAAATATTCTTATTGTAACCCTATTCCAATTGGATTGTTGTTGAGTTGCTCTTTGAGTGCTACTCCAAGTGTGGCTCAGCTGAATGGATCTTCTCCCAAGTAACATTTTTGGTAACCGGAAGATTTGTAAATTTGAAATTGGTGTTATTAGTGATTCATAATTTAGTTCATATAGGAATTGCAAAAATTATTGATTCTCAAAAGTTTCTATAAACTATAGATTTTCAACTATTCATAAAAACTTCGTTATAGTACCAAAAGGTTTATAATACGTGGGTTTATAAAGGTGACAGTAACCCGCCTATGAAAGAAACATCAGAGCAAGGATAAACAACAGTTATTATAGGGCGTTCTATAGAAGTGTTTGCAACTTCTGTTATATAACCGATAGTGTTCAGTGTGTTTAAGTTTTTATCTACATAAAAATCATGTATGTCTAATAACTGAGTACCCTTGTAAATCAAGATGAGAATAAGTAATGAAAGGGTGTTTTTAATTTAATAACTACTTGAAAGTGTTTTGACATCATTTTCATAGTTTGCAGAATAACCTATAAAAATTATTAAATTCACACCCAACAATTGGAAAAGAAATTTTTTAGGTCCTTATTGAAATTAATCATTGTCGAGATGGAGAACAAGAGGAGTAAATGGCCAATATTAAAAAAACAGTTTTTGTATCAAAAGGAGATCTTTACCTAATTTACAAAAAATGAAGAACATAAAGATTGTTCTTTAATCTGTTATGGTGTCAACAGAATCTATAATACTGTCCATATATTGCAGCATTGCAGACATTTCTCTTCTCTATGGCCTTGTATAACAAAAATTTGTCTCTCTTCTTAATACAAGGACACTGATTCTAGTCTTTATCAGGCTTTGAAAACGGATTTCTGTATTGCACTTGCTGCATTCCTTGATTTGGGCCAATAAAGGATGCCGTTTTGTTCTGAAACAATTGTGAGAGAAGGAATATCTCTTCCTGGTTCTTCGGTTTGAACTAATTTGAAAGACATGTCCACACCTATACACAATTATTGAAAATATACACAATATCTTGAGTGAGAACTTGGGTCAAGAATATTAGGTTATGTTTTCATTCAGAGAAAAACACTTCAAATTATTAGTATTCTACGCATCCAATTAATTCGCATGCGTGAGAATTACTGGTCATTTCAAGGTGTTTTGAGTTACCATCTATTTATAATACAGGGATGGTGGTGGTGTATATCACTTAAAGTTTATGAAGTTCCTACTTTTTTCATTCAGTAATTTTTATCACTTAAGTTGGTGATTATGAATATGTCAAAAATTATGGAACAAAAAGACAGTGTATTTACATTAGGGATGTGAAATAATTTATATGAGTCCAAGTGTTGAGGATGACTAAATATCCGATACTGGCCATATTATTATGGAAATGTCTGGTGTTTTTTCAGCTTTGTGAAAAATTTAGAACAAAGAGAAAAAGTTGAATTTGGATTGAAGATGAATTTTTGTTGATTCTAAGATACTTTTATATTCAAAGCTTAGGGTTTGTATTGAAAATTATTGCATTCAGAAAAAATATCGAGGGCGCACGTGTTATTCTGGAGGTAAAATTCGGTTTCATACAGTGTGTGCAAGTGTTTGCTCACCGCCTTCAAGATTGTCTTCTCGCTTATAAGAAATGTAACTTGATAGCATTCAATAATCTGATAAACCTACGTATCTTCATATTTAATGTTACTTGGGAAGTCTATAGACTTCCTGAGAACTGAAATCATCACCAGTATCACCAATAACTGTATTTCATTACGGTTGTTGTTTCTGGAATTCAACTAACCAATAAACCAATAGATAAATAAAGATATATAATACTTGACGTTGAATTAGAGTGAAACAATAGGGTAAAACTGGATAGATGCCCCACTTTTCGAAAGTGTTTCATTATTTGAATACCAAACATATTTGCTTAGATTGGCCCTGTAATATAGTTAGTTTAATCATTATAAAGCTTTAGAAACTGTATTTATTTACCTAACTATTACTGGTTTTGCAAAAATGAAATTTTGCGAAACACATTTTGTGCCTGTGATGTGATAGATGTCTTTTTGAATAATTAACAAGAATATGTAATCAAAATGTAATATTTATTTATTATCTACATGTGCAGGTAATATAAAGTGCTCTCAACCATATTTATTTACGTTTATGCATGTCTACAAAATATATAAAAATCTGTTATATTTAAAACTATCATATAGAATCATCTCAAATGAAACATTCCTGTTTTAACGTAGAAATAATTATCATTTAAAAAAATCAACATTCATATGAATCTCTAACAAAAAAATTAATAATTTTTATTTATAGTTATTATTTAAACATTTAAAAAATCAACATATTTGTAAGGAATTATCCTTCATGAAGTGGGACATTTTAATTTTTCCACATCTTGAGCAATAGTTTTAAATGTCATGTTTTGTGCAGCCACTTCTGACACATAATGCACTGGATCCAATCAGATTCGAATTCGTGTTATTATAGGTATCGAAGCATTCTACGCAAACATTTTCATCTATAAATTAGGCTTTAAAATATTTTTTTTTGCGATTTTCGGGTATCCTATGGTTTTTTACCTTTTCAGTATTAGTGAGTGGCTACGATAGTCATTGCCACCGTCTCTCCGCAGATGTAACTGAAACAGCCATTCTTTGCAAAAACTTTCGCCAGGAAGTTCGAAATGCTTTCAGGCTTTGAGATTTTCGGCCAGGAATGTCAGAATCATGAAAATCTGCTTTTCTCTGCTGAGACCTTTAGCCCCGAGTGACAGATAAACCAACTGGCTGAATAGACATCTGGATTTCCTTTTTGTAATTCACCAGCCATCTGTTGTGTGGAGTATGTTGAAGATGGCAAAGTATGCTAAAAATATTGTCTATACAACAGCAGGTTTTCTTGCCCAATTACAACAAAAGTTCTCTCAATATGTGTTTTGGAATCCGGTATTTTCACAAGCAACATGTCTTCCTTATCGTTTATTAAATCAATCGACATTTTGTCAGTTCTTCTCTTCTGCACGCGCCGGCTAACCCAATAATTGTTGCTACCTGAAAAGTAAGTTGATACTTTTATATCCTACAATCGTAATATTTTGTTAAAATCACCTTCAGCATTAGATATGTATCATTATCCGCTTCTCTAATGAATTTGCTGATCTGTTCACTGCTGAAAACTTCTGATTTTTGGCTTTGTAACCAACATTCTTCCTTTTAAGAAATGCGAGAACTTTTGGGAAAATGGCTATGTTCACATTTTCTTTACTAAAATGGTACTTTTCAACATAGAGTACATGCTCCACAGAGTGGAGGATTTGACTGTTTCTGATTTATGCGCCAAATAGGCCAACATTACATCCTCTGTTATAATTTTGCATTGCTTCATCTCCATCCATTTCGTGAACGAATCATACACGTTTTCATACCTTGATTTTGATTTTTCAGGCAATAATTGTGCTGTAGCAGCGGCTGCTATATTGAAATTTCCCAAGGCACATTTTCATTGTCACTATCACTGCTGCTTTCCATATTTTAATGCGGATTGGGATTGCGATCAGAAAACATGCAAATTCTTGACAACTAATTTTATATGAACTGTCAGCCGTTTTCTCAGTGCTATGGTAACTTCATTTATCAAAAATATACCTACCAAGATTTTCATATTTACTATGATCAAAACGACGTGATTCTTCCCGGCCTAGTCCGGGAAGTACGTACTTCCCGGACTAGGCCGGGAAAGGCTTCTTTCTCAAAGAAAAAGCGTCCGGAAAGTGGGTACTTCCCGGACGGTTGCCGAAAAAATGAATTCGTTCCATAATTTTGACGCGCTTTGTATTCAACGTTGTTCTTATCAATAGACACCATTCAATATCCAATTTTAGCAGAAAATCACAAGTAAAGGAATAGTAAGCTTCTTGTATTGAGTACATCGACTGCAGTAATATTCTCGGTAGTTATGAGTGAACCTGTATAGAACCTAGAAGAAACTAGACACTTTTTCCGCAATGGAGAACGTTTATGGTCGAATGTGTCTACTGGTCTTGAGACAGCAATTTTGCAAAGGCAATGAATGCTCGTAGACGCCATCCAAACTCCTTCGTTAGAGTTGTGTCCTTATACAGCATAAAAATGTCGACTGACTCCAGTTGAATACCGATTTTACGATTATGACTACGGCACAATGTGGATTATTTGAATTAACGGTGGAAAAACTCGAAACGACATATTGTAATTTCGCTATCATAAGTTTTCCGTGCAGGGAAAACGAACAGGTATTGTTACATTTTTACGATGTTGATATGGTTAGAGGAAGAGAAACATTCGAATGTTTGTACGATGAAACGAAGTAATTTATAAAGACCTTTTCATAGATGCTCATTTTATCGAGACATGTCTCTTAAGATGCATTAGCCTTTCGGAAACTTCAATGTCAAATTATGATGAATTTTTATGTGAAGGATAGTGTGTATACCAAAGTATATATACATAAATGAATGTATTATTTTGTGTGCATCTGACTATTTCCTGATTCGCAACGCGAGCCCGTTGAAATGAAATCATGCGTTCGATCAACACTTCAACTATTTATTTGTTTATATTTTGAAATGGAAATTACACTTTCATCACTAAGATCATTAGATCAGTAGGCTCAATGAACAGGGTACCTTATTCAACGAATAATTTGACCTGATTAATTTGAGTGAAACTTTGAGTTCAATGAGTTGATATTTTTCATTGAATTTCCGGTAATGAAAGAACATAATAAGAATATGCCTTCGACCAGGGATTCTTCAGCCTGTAACAAAACAATAATTAATTACCTAGTTCAGCAATTTCAAGAAGCCACTAACATTTAAAAATGAGTAAAGTTAAGTAATGTTATATCGAGTTAAGTAGTCTATCAACCTAGAAGAGGAGAAAACAGCTGTGTATCCCCCTCTCTACCCCAGTTTTCTGTGAACAAATATATTATATTATGTGAATTTGAAAACACCACAATAATCTCTATGCTAATGTTTCAGAGCTTTATTATTGGACTGCAATGGAATCAGACAATAATAATTGTTTATCAAAATTTTGGATGTGGGTTTGCAATTGTAAGATAGATGGATCATCTTGTGTCATTCCATGTACTTCGACCACTATGTACAGATGTAATTTGTTTGTGTTCTATCATTTCACTGTAACCATGTATTAGGAAATCGAATTAAGCTTCGTTCAAAACTTCTGAGAATGCTATGTTGAGCAAATGATTAGAGAAGTACAATATCCTTCGAATACTTTTGTTCTCTTTTAAATTATGCTGCTGGATCATTTAAAGTTTTAAATATTCTTATTGTAACCCTATTCCAATTGGATTGTTGTTGAGTTGCTCTTTGAGTGCTACCTCAAGTGTGGCTCAGCTGAATGGATCTTCTCCCAAGTAACATTTTTGGTAACCGGAAGATTTGTAAATTTGAAATTGCTGTTATTAGTGATTCATAATAGGGGTGCTAAATACAGGAGGTGTTTTAGTTCATATAGGAATTGCAAAAATTATTGATTCTCAAAAGTTTCTATAAACTATAGATTTTCAACTATTCATAAAAACTTCTGGTTATAGTTCCAAAAGGTTTATAATACGGGTTTATAAAGGTGACAGGAACCCGCCTATAAAAGAAACATCAGGAGCAAGGATATACAACAGTTATTATAGGGCGTTCTATAGAAGTGTTTGCTACTTCGTGATATAACCGATAGTGTTCAGTGTGTTTAAGTTTTTATCTACATAAAAATCATGTATGTCCAATAACTGAGTACCCTTATAAATCAAGATGAGAATAAGTAATAAAAGGGTGTTTTTAATTTCATAACTACTTCAAAGTGTTTTGACATCATTTTCATAGTTTGCAGAATAACCTATAAAAATTATTAAATTTACACCCAACAATTGGAAAAGAAATTTCTTTAGGTCCTTATTGAAATTAATCATTGTCGAGATGGAGTAAATGGCCAATATTAAAAAACAGATTTTGTATCAAAAGGAGATCTTTACCTAATTTACAAAAAATGAAGAACATAAAGATTGTTCTTTAATCTGTTATGGTGTCAACAGAATCTATGATACTGTCCATATATTGCAGCATTGCAGACATTTCTCTTCTGCGGCCTTGTATAACAAAAATTTGTCTCTCTTCTTAATACAAGGACACTGATTCTAGTCTTTATCGGGCTTTGAAAACGGATTTCGTACTGCACTCGCTGCATTCCTTGATTTGGGCCAATAAAGGATGCCGTTTTGTTCCCAAGCTTCGGAAACAATTGTGAGAGAAGGAATATCTCTTCCTGGTTCTTCGGTTTGAACTAATTTGAAAGACATGTCCACACCTAAACACAATTATTGAAAATAGTACACAATATCTTGAGTGAGAACTTGGGTCAAGAATATTAGGTTATGTTTTCATTCAGAGAAAAACACCTTCAAATTACCAGTATTTCTCACGCATCCGAATTAATTCGCATACGTGAGAATTACTGGTCATTTCAAGGTGTTTTGAGTTACCATCTGTTATAATACAGGGATGGTGGTGGTGTATATCACTTAAAGTTTATGAAGTTCCTACTTTTTTCATTCAGTAATTTTTATCACTTAAGTTGGTGATTATGAATATGTCAAAAAATTATTATGGAACAAAAAGGCAGTGTATTTACATTAGGGATGTGAAATAATTTATATGAGTCCAAGTGTTGAGGATGACTAAATATCCGATACGGCCATATTATTATGGAAAATGTCGTGTTTTTTCAGCTTTGTGAAAAATTTAGAACAAAGAAAAAAGTTGAATTTGGATTGAAGATGAATTTTTTGTTGATTCTAAGATACTTTTATATTCAAAGCTTAGGGTTTGTATTGAAAAATTATTGCATTCAGAAAAAAATAATTGAAAATGATTTGGATATTTTTCAATAAAAAATTTAAAACTTTCGTATATCGAGGGCGCACGTGTTATTCGGAGGTAAAATTCGGTTTCATACAGTGTGTGCAAGTGTTTGCTCACTTGCCTTCAAGATTGTCTTCGCGCTTATAAGAAATGTAACTTGATAGCATTCAATAATTCAATAAACCTACGTATCTTCATATTTAATGTTACTTGGGAAGTCTATAGACTTCCTGAGAACTGAAATCATCACCAGTATCACCAATAACTGTATTTCATTACGGTTGTTGTTTCTGAATTCAACTAACCAATAAACCAATAGATAAATAAAGATATATAATACTTGACGTTTGAATTAGAGTGAAACAATACGACTAAGTTGCGCATGCTCGTTTTCATCCAGAAACGTAATTAAAACAACTACCAGATCTGTGGTCGCGCCACTTATAAATCTTGAGACCATCCGCCTTTTTCAGTAACGGAAAAAGTATGGTCTCCATATGGGAGTTTTATAACAGTCGTATAGATAGGATTATAAAAGTGTTCAGATGGTTATCGGAAAAACTATAAGTCTTTGTCGTCATTTATTGGGAAGTTATAAATTATATCAACTAAGGCCAATAAAGGATATATAGGGAATAGGGAAAATTTATTGTATCTACATTATAAAACAAAAATGCTATTTGGGCTGTCAGTTGGCCGATCAGTTGGTTGGCACGTCCTTGTAGCTACTGATGATATTTTTTCCAGCGGTTTCCTTTTCTGTGCTGACATTTGGGATTCTTTAATCCTCATGGATGGTGTGGTTGGAGACATACCAAAGGACATTAAGCAATAAACGTATCATTTTAGATTGAACTCTTTGGATAATTTGAATATCTGATATCTTAGCGCAATCCTAGAATTGGATGCCGTACAACCATATTGGTTTGACGATTGCTTTGTAAATAAGTAATTTATTTTGAAGTTTCAATTTTGACTTCCTGCCAATATATTTTTTTGGGAATTTTAGATTTATTCAATTTGTATTAGCATTGATGTGTTGTCTCTAGTTTAGGCGTATACTGAGATAGTTAGCTTTGATTGCGACTGGTATTTCCTTTCCGAATGTTTTGACAGGGGGACATGTACTTATTCTTGTAGTGAACGTTACTTGTACCGATTTATGGTAGCCTGGGTCGCTATTATCGACGCCACTGTCCAAGGTCATTCAGATGTTCTTGTAATAGTTTAGGAGCTGTTTCGGTGTTTTCATCAGCAACAAGTATGGATATATCGTCCGTAGAAGATACTATGGTGATATTTTGATTTTCTAGTATGTCTGAAGTGTCGATGGTAGGCATATTAAAATGTCAACTTGTGACACACAAGTGAATTAATAACCTCTTTAGTTTGCTGGAAGACGGGTTTCGAGCATTATTTTGGATGACGCTGTTTGCCTCATTTAAGGCACTGTTGTAATAGGTTTTCCTGTGGCCGTATTCTTGACCTCCAATGCATTGTATTCTGATTTCTTGTTTTTTTTTTCTAGGAGGTTTTGTCGGAAATTTTTATTTGAGAGGAATTCTATCTTGTGAATATCTTTGTTATTTTCGCTGGGTTCTAAGTCTACATAAGAAAGGAGGAGTGGATGTTTTTTTGTACGATCTCTGATGTTGATTATGGTTTTCACTTCATGGCCTGACTTTTCAATTTTCATTTTTAATTCAATCAATGGGAATGCTGTGGTGAAGATGGCTGATAACTACCCGATAGGCTCTCTCTTGTTTTAATTGGTGAGCGTGTAGAACTATTTTTTCACCTAGAAGGAATCTTACCAAACTTCTGTTTGTGTCAGGATTCATTAAGTTCACCTTGACCTGTAGAGTTTTCATATGTACGTCAGCTAACGCTGATGTTAGTTTTTTTTATTTCTGAGCGGATTAAAATTGGTAGGGGCCTTGGAATTTTTTGTGTTGTGTGGGATGTATTATTTTCATTTGATTCTGATAGAAAAGAAAATCTGTTTTGTGTGCTTATTGCTGGATTTCCAATAAATTCAGGCGAAAGAAATGAAAAATTTTTGACTGTCTGCCATGAAATATTGTTTTCTAATGAAGGAATGTTTCTGACGAATCATTGTTTTTTGATGATTGGTCTATGATTTTCAGTAGTACTCTTAGAGACAACTAATATTTACTGTCGCAAAATTTGTTTTATTTTGACTATTTCGATTTGACGATATGAAAAATTATATGTTTACGTTTGAAACAGATTATTCTTCGCAGATATAAGGGCTCCCCCAGAGTAATGCAAGTAGGTGATCTTGCGACCACGGCACGAGCGCGAATATGGTTTTACCTGAATTAAATTGTTCTTCCCAATTAATCCATTGTTGTTCCGACTATCTGTGTAATCTAATATATAAAATTCTTCTGTCACGGGGTGCGTAATCGAACTCCTCCGAAACGGCTTGACCAATTTTGATGCTTATCCGGTATCTATGAGAATCGGCCAACATCTTTTTTTCATCCCCTTAAATGTTAGGGGTAGTCCACCCCTGATTTTTTTTTTTTTTATTTTTTAGACAAAATTTTTAATTTCAATTTTTTTATGATACAACATACAAAAATACATACAATCCTCAATTTTCACCCTTCTACGATCAACCTTTATTTTTTAATAGCATTTTAGTAAGTTTAATCATTTTTTCTCTCCGGTCGAAAACTGATCAATCGTCATTTAATTAGTTATCCCCGCCAGATGTCTACAGGTGTCATTTCTGACCCAGTATATATATTCTTTTGAACTTTTGGCTGACAATATTAAGTTAGCAAACAATAAAGCATATAGATCAGGGGTTAGTGACGGGGTGTCATACAGTTCGGCGTATGACATAAAAGCCTAGGGAAAAAAACCCAAGTAAAAAAACCCTGGCTCCCCGTCTAAGTGTGAAAATACAAAAATAAGCTGAAATATATTTCAAGGACTTCTTTCTTCAAGAGTGATCTTCTATTGATGCAGAAAGAGACTTCTTCAAGGTGCTCACATTGAATCTGGAAATAAAAAGACAAAAGCAGAAAAAAGAACTGAATAACAAAAATACGTATCATATTCGTTTGAAATTTATAACCCATTCCAAGAAAGAGTTGGAAACATCATGAATAGCCCTAAAACCATCTTGAAATTTATATATGGGACAACTATTGATGAGATGAGGTATTGTTTCTTCTGCTTCTCCACATTCACAACTTGCGCTAGGAACTGAGTTCCATTTAAATAGCATGCCATTGGTACGACCATGACCTGTTCTCAACCGATTAAGAACTGTCCAAATTTGTCTTGGAAGATCAAAACCAGGAACTTTTTCAGAAGGATCAGAAACGAGATACTTATTGAACATTTCGTAAGAGTTCCACTCAGTCTTCCATAATTCTTTATCACTTATGTTCATATTGAAGAACGTATTATGCCATAATGGTTTACGTGACTTCAATCTGGGAATTTTATTTTGTGGAAAATATGAAATAATTGGGAATAAATTGGGAAAAGAATGATATTTATTCCAAGAATTCAGAGCTGCAGTCTGTCTGCGAATATGGGGAGGGACAATATTAGAGAATACTGGTAACCAATGAACCGGTGTTGATCTTATGGTGCCAATAATTATTCTCATGGATGTATTCAATTGTGCATCAATTTTTTGTGTATGTGTACTATTAAACCAAACAGAGCAACAATAGTCAGCTGCAGAAAAGACTAGGGCTAGAGATTCAGTAAACAGCACGGAGTAGGGATGAGAACGAAGCCGGTCTTCTTTCTTTCTCACTCCCTACACAGTTGACGGCCATCACAATGTATGTCATGTCAATGAATGTCATGTTAATAATATCATTTATTAACCGTTGATAAAGCTTATCAAATATAAACAAATTTTTTTACCCGTACAGTCAGCAATGCCAAAAAAGCGCAAAGGAGCCAATTTGAGTCGTCGAACGAGCAGTTCCATAGCCGTGCGAGATTTTAGAGCACCAAGATCAAGCGAACAAATTCAAGAAGACAATGCAAATTTGAGTGCGAGAATGTCGCAGTTACGTGGACAACGATCACAAGAGGCACGAGATGAACAAAATCAACAAAGACAACTAGAACGAAGACAAACTCGCAGACTCATAGTCGACAGATATAGAGGAATTGATCAACAACGCCAACAAGTTCATCGAGCATTTACGTCGAATTCATTTCTTCGACTTGCATTCCACTACGAGCCTGATGTTGAATATTATGCTCATTCCAAAGTGGTTATTGGTACTTTGGAGAAGGAATGCCGGCATTGTCATGCACTTAAATTTGAAAATGAGCCACTTGGGATGTGTTGCTCATCAGGAAAAGTACAACTAACCGAAATTGAAACACCACCTGAGCCATTGCACGGTTTACTTATTGGTACTGATCCAGATTCTAGCCTGTTCCTGAAGTCAATTCGCACATTCAATTCATGTTTCCAAATGATATCGTTTGGAGCAACAGAAATAGTCAGCAATGTTGCAGCAAACGGTCAACAATTTAATTGCCAAACGAATCTCATAAATTTTTACAAATATACTTTATGGTAGGTAATTATTTTTATTTGCCTATAAAAATGTTTCCTAGAAATAACATACATAGCAAAACAACGTTTGACGGGTCAGCTAGTAATAACACTACAAGTCTCAAATCTGGTTCCTTCAAAGGTTCTCTATTTTTTTGTCCTTATGATTTCTGTCGTCATCTGAGCGACAGTGAGAGTTTTATGTACCAATATATATTATTTGATGAAATCGTACTATCTGAACAATATATTCTATAGTTTATTCTAAAATCTCATTTCGACCCCTTATAATGTGCTGTAGGACTATATTTCTACAGTGAAAAATATTTTATCGTCTATACTCAGTAAAAATTTTATCGTTATCTGTGTTTGAGCGCAACTACTAATTAACAGAGTGAAGGTTCTCCCCAGTGCTCATTGTTACTGAGATAAAAAGACTGAACATGAGAATTTTTCGCGAATGCTTCCTGCCTGCTTTTCACATTGCCTCCAGTGCATCTTTCAGGATTTCTCTTAATCAAACCGTCATAATTGCAAAAGCTTACCGTAACCGTGTAACCGGAGATAAACTGGTATAGGATTACACGCATAAAAAACTTTTATATAAATATGTATTCGACAAGTTTAATTATTATCAACGCTGAGTCGAAATCACTGCTTCTCACATGTTAATTAAGTCTACTCTTATGTGTTATCCAATAAGCTGGCTATTCCGAAGAGTGAAATGGTTCTTCAACTTTTTGCAACCATCAATATCGTCAGTTAATTACCAGCTTCGTTGAATGTTTACGCAGTTGAAGAAGTTGTTCACAATGTTGAGTACTAATTTATGCATTGGGTAATCCAATAGGAAGAAATTTACTGGTTCGTCACTACTTCCTTGACTGTCTGAGAGGGTTTGGGAGCGGGAAAAATTATTTTTAGCTAAATTGTCCTTATCGAAAGAAAAAGAAGGCATTTATTCTGAAGTCAAGATGATATTCATATCATCAGGGTTTTCATTAAATCAATAAATCCCAGTTTGTTGGCTTCACCACTAGGTATGGTGTAAATTTTTGGCACAGAATTCTAGTTTTCAGTTTGTAATGAAAATTACTTCCTCATGACTCAATTTTCTAGCTGCCGGACATCGCTACGATTTTAAGAGCAAGCTGCGTTGTTCGCCATTGACTCATCTCACAGGATTCACAGGTCACTCACAATCGTAACGCGATGTTCGGTAGCCAGAAAATCGGGCCTCAAAAAGAGGTCTACACTAAATGCCTGATTTCCTAGCTGCTGAACATCGCTACGATTTTACGATGCGATGATCGGTACCGACTCAACTCACATACAGTCTCTGACGACATCCACTTCTAGGAAAATGACTGTATGATGTCCGAAAATCGCAGCGTAAAATCAAAGCGATGTTCAGCAGCTGGAAAAAGAGGCCTTCATGGCTAAATTATGGAATTTACTGAACTCGACCATGTGGGGATTCTGGTAGAAAAAAAATGAGATTCTGAAGTGAGTCCACTACAGCTCATAACAGCGTATTTACAGCGGTCTATCTGGTTGTGTTATCTCATGTTGTAAAACATCGATAGGAAATTGTTCTACACTGAAGGCAAATTAAATTCAATCTACCCAACTCCATTCACTCATGAAGCTGGAAGAAATTGAGCTACTCATGTGTTTTTGGGTATCTACATTGATGAACACATCAGATGAAGCCATCTTATTGACATCTTATGTATGAAATCGAACTCATCATTTTATGCCATTTATCGAGTGAATCAATGTTTTCTAACTGAATATCTGTTTAACTCATAAAATTGTCTGGTTTATAGCAATATTTTATTGTGGGTTATATCATCGGATGTAATTAGAGTCTTTGTTTCCCAAAAGAGAGTGTTGCAGATGATCTATGGTATTAATTCAAGATACTCTTGTAAACCTATTTTTATTTCATATGACATTATATTATAGTAATATATTATTTATTTCATATATTCCACAAAATTGAATTCCCAGAATGAAGTCACGTAAACCATTATGGCATAATACGTTCTTCAATATGAACATAAGCGATAAAGAATTATGGAAGACTGAGTGGAACTCTTACGAAATGTTCAATGGGTATCTCGTTTTTTATCCTTCTGAAAAAATTCCTGGTTTTGATCTTCCAAGAAAAATTTGGACAGTTCTTAATTGTTTGAGAACAGGTCATGATCGTACCAATAGCATGCTATCCAGATGGAACTCACTTCCAAGCGCAAGTTGAATGCGGAGAAGCAGAAGAAACAATACCTCATCTCATCAATTGTTGTCCCATATATAAATTTCAAGATGGTTTTAGGGCAATTCATGATGTTTCCGATTCTTTCTTGGAATGGAATATAAGTTTCAAACGAATATGATACGTATTTTTGTTATTAGGTTCTTTTCTCTGCTTTTGTCTTTTTATTTCCAGATTCGATGTGGGCAACTTGAACAAGTCTCTATCTCCATCAATAGAAGACCACTCTTGATGAAAGAAGTCCCTAAAATATATTTCAGCTTTTTTTTGTACTTTTACTCTTAGGCGGGAGCCAGGGTTTTTTTTACTGGGGTTTTCCCCTAGGCTTTTATGTCATACGCCGAATTGTATGACACCCCGTCACTAACCCCTGATCTATATGCTTTATTGTTTGCTAACTAAATAATGTAAGCCAAAAGTTCAGAAGAATATATATATATATAATTGTGATCATATTTCAGGAACGAAATCTTGCATTTACTTCAGTTTTTTGAATATTGGTATACAAACTTGTGCTAAGACGGTTAACTTAGCGATTGAATGCGAAAAAAACTCACTACCAAGAAGCGTTCTGCGCTACTCACTGAGAAGTGTGAATTTTCTCATCTAGATTTTGGTTATTGTCATGATTTTGGTTGGTTCATTATGATAGTTACTTTTGTTTTTCGAATAGTGCCGCCTATTCCACATATGCATGTGAAATAATTAGATGTAAATTGATTTTCGTCTTAGACTGTAGTTCGGGAAAACGATCGTATTCCTTTGGTGAAGTTTTAGAGTATTCAGCTTTAATTAATGTAGTTTCCCACTGTGATTTCGATTATCTCCTGGCTGCTTTATGGCCACCGAAGAGATAGATAATAGACGATCGTTGGCATTAGATCCTTATTTGGCTATAATTGACGCAAATTAGTAAATGCTGAGAATAGAAGAAAATGGTTTAACGTCTTCATAAACCGCGTGCCCTATAAATAAAGATTATTAGTACATAAATCGAGGTAACTTCAGACAAGTACATATTTTTCAACAAGCCAATTACAACATAGAATGATAGTTGATCCATTCTAGAGAAAATTTTCCCAATATGGTGCTTCTTGTACATTAAAAATAATGTTTGTGTGATCCAGTTTCGCTCAGTTTAAAATGGAAATTTAGATCGATTAAATCATTTGCGTTAGTTTTCATGAGAATGAATAAACTCGATAATTGATAAAAAAAAGATTCCTTCTTGATTTCCACTATAACTCGATGCTAGTTGAGTATATGTATTCATTTCTCTCAAGTGTTTTCTATGTAAGCTATGTAAACCAATACAGCAATATATTTGACTTCATATCCGCAATCTGAAAAAACAGCTTTTACTCTTTTTATGGGCTTCTATCATTAAGGTACTTGAAGTTGATCTCAAAGTACTCTTTTCGTAAGTAATTGCACAAGTGCATCTAAATTACCGATAATTTTTCATGACAGCGCTTTGTCAAAAAACTGCATGAGTTCATTTTAATTCTGGAAGAATTATCCGGTTATTTTGATGCACGAGTGTAATTCGGGGTAATATTTCACGAATGAACTGTCAACTTCTGTCAAAGTGATTTTATTGATCAGGAATTCTTTTTTTGCCATCTATATTTATCCCAGAAACGGAAGGAAGCAGAAACACAGAAATAAATTCGTTTTAATATTTTCGATTTATATATTGTGAAAGTATTAGTGATTACATAATGAAACCATTTATTTAACGTTCAATTGAACGAACAGTTGCAAGAACAGTAAAAGAATACACAATAATTATATATGTATTCTGGATAGATGATGCAGCTATCGGTGCCTTAACGGCTGAAGAGGATGTTTAAACCTGTGGTATGTGGTATTTTTTAGACTATCTGAATTCTCATGAGGTATCTATCGGATTTCATCAAGAATTTGTTCATAAAATAAAAAGATATTCTGCCTAACAAGGCATTTTAAAGGAGAGGAGGCAGCAATTTTTATATGTTTTTGGATGGAATAGACCTTTCTTTAAGATTAAGAAGTTGAAGCTTCGAAAAAAAACTGAGAATAAAGAGTTAGTGGTTATTTCGAAATCAAAATTGAGGGGTTTATTGATTTTTTCTCATTATCTCATTCAATGTGGCGTTTTCATTTCATTACTTCAGAGTCCGCGACTACACTTCAGATTAAGCGCGCAAAAGCTTCTGACCTCACGTCAGCGTTCTTCGACATAATTTATATTTATATCTCCGCCAAGTTTCATTCTTAAATTGTTGTTGTGTCACTAGATGAGAATCTGTGGAAGGAAATAATTGGATCTCAACAAGAAATTCTGCAATCATATTTTAGAACAAGTGCGCGAAAGGTTCTGACCTCAGTTTCACGTACTTGGAGAGCGAATATCGAGCTTAGAATGGTTTTAATCGATTGGTTTGGACTTCTTGATGAAGAATCTAGGGAAAAAATTGAGCATGTCCGTCTGGCCGGCCATTTCGCCGTATAGTCCATTGAAATGTTACATTTTAGGTTGCGTTTTTTAGAGGACGCAATTTAATTTTTTTGATGTGTAGGGGGGGTCAGTGTAAAGCTAAAACCAAGTTTGTGGGGTCGCCACCCTTGTCCCACGGCCGCCATCTTGAAAATAGGGGTTGAAATGGTATTCACGATATATCTCTTAAACTATTTATTTTATAAAAAAAATTCATTAACATTTTTTGTTGCAAATTAAATTTTCTACAACTTTGCTCCAGTAACTTTTTGTCGTAGAACTATAAATAAAAAAGTTATAAGCGAAAATCCCCGGAAATTTGAGAAAAAAATTTATATTTTTCGATGTAACTTTTTTTTTATCATTTTACGAAAAAATGATGTCTGACCATTTTTGTACATCGTTTTCAGAGGAACAACTTTTATTCGCATTATTTTTTCATTAAGTCAATAGCTAAGGTTTTACAGCGCTCCGAAGTGAGTACTATTTTTCAGTACTCAGGTTTTATGTACGGAGATGTCATTGCAAATAACTTGCTGTTTATTTATGCTTTTTCCGGAGGTGACACATCTTCAGCTCCTTGCAATATCGGTAAAATGAAATTTGTGAAAACCCTAGAGAAACATTTAGAGTTTGCAAGTGGAACGGCTTTGTTTCTCAACAAGAGAGTTGACCCTGCTTTGTTCACTATAATTGGTGAACGTTTTTTTTTATCTCTTTATACGGTGGTAATAAAGATGATAATTCTCTTGACAGCCTCAGATACAAACAATTCGCCAAGGCAGTGACAAAGAGTACATTCAACTTATGCTCACTTCCTCCAACACAAGACACAGCTCGCTTTCATACTTTCCGAGTCTACCATCAGGTCCAGTCGTGGCTTGGTAATTATAATGATCCTGAAGACTGGGGCTGGAAAAAATGTGGAAAATTATTGATGCCAGTGCAGAACTCTTAACCTCCATCACCCCCTGAGCTTCTAAAATTGATCTTTTGCGAATGCAAAGGAAACTGTGGAGCGATGTGTGGATGCCGAAAAGCAGGAATGAAATGTTCTGCAGTGTGCTTCCATTGTTCTGGAGAGACTTGCAGCAACGTAATGGAACTCTCAGATTTAATGAATGAAAATGACTTTGATGATGAACCGCCAACATTAACACCTTCCTTTCTCCAGTTCTCCCACTGGTATTTAATTCAGAAAGCCGATCAGATGCTGAGCCGCAGCCTGGTCCATCGAAACGACTGAGGACGGAGTAGTTCTAATTTAGAAAATCACCGTGGATTATGCCTATTGGGGATACCACGTAAAAAAAAACGCGCCTCTAGACTCTACCTCGTGGGTGGTGGGAAAAAGAGTCAATAATTAATTATTAATAATATTGCAAAATTTGTAATTAAAAAAGTTATAATAATAAAGTAAAAAAAAACAATAACTGATGACATGTTATAGGTACACACGTATAATATAGGTATAGTTAAGAGTACTGAAAAATAGTACTCACTTCGGAGCGCTGTAAAACCTTAGCTATTGACTTAATGAAAAAATGATGCGAATAAAAGTTGTTCCTCAAAAAACGATGTACAAAAATGGTCAGGCATCATTTTTTCGTAAAATGATAAAAAAAAAAGTTACATCGAAAAATATAATTTTTTTTCTCAAATTTCCGGAGATTTTCGCTTATAACTTTTTTATTTATAGTTCTACGACAAAAAGTTACTGGAGCAAAGTTGTAGAGAATTTAATTTGCAACAAAAAATGTTAATAAATTTTTTTTATAAAATAAATAGTTTAAGAGATATATCGTAAATACCATTTCAACCCCTATTTTCAAGATGGTGGCCGTGGGACAAGGGTGGCGACCCCACAAACTTGGTTTTAGCTTTACACTGAACCCCCCTACACATCAAAAAAATAAAATTGCGTCCTCTAAAAAACGCAAGGTACAGCCTAAAGAATGTAACATTTCAATGGACTAGTATACTTTCTATCTTCCAGAGTAGATGAGCTGATGTGGTCACAGTTTGAGAATAGGTTCATTGTCCAAATATCTCGATCAGGTTCTTGATTGGGCCAAATCCATCGAATAATTCAAGAGTGGTGAGCATCTGAAATAAGGTTTTCCCAATTACTGGCTAGAATATCCATCGGATCAAGGTGTAACTTGAACAATATTTGAATAAGGTTGGATCTAATATGCTCGGAACATGTGGTAGCAATCAACAATGTAGAATATCAAAGAAAAAATCAAAGAATCAACTCAAGGGCTGGATATCACAGAAGTTAGAGTTATTTGGATGTTGTTATAATTGACAACCCAAGATCGTGCTCTAAAAAACTTCAATGTACCGCTCGTGGGGGCCCTCTAGATTTTTTAGGTCATTCGATTCCGAAGAATTATCGTTTTGTTGCTCTATGAATTTGAATATATATGATATTTTAAATGAAAAGTGTTTGCCACTCCGAAATTTTGGTATGAGGGTAGAAGATTTTGTTTACCGATTCAATTTTCAATTTTCCTGATTATTTTACCATATGCATTGCATGATTTGAGTAACTCTTAATTTGGTTATTTTGAACTCAATATATTGGTAATTTGTATCGACCACAATTTTCTGGAAGAATGGTTTCCGATGGAATCAATTTGCCTATTTCAGGTTCGTATTTAAGGGAAGGGAGTTTTGAGCTTTGAACAAAACTGTGAATACTTATTCTCGATTTGAAATAAAGCTTTAATCATTATCGTGTAGGTTGTGTTTGTATAACCTTGTTGAAGAGTACGGAAAAAGGCTTCAAACAAAAGCGCAAAAGTTTATAAACTCACCTCAGTGCTTCTTTGAATTTTCATATCCTTGAAATACTAAAGTAACACTCTCAATTTTCATTATAAATATGGCCAAGTTTCAAAAACATGTATCAAGAAGTCCAATCAGCTCTTATTTATGCCACACCATATTTTTACCTATTCAAAGAAATGGCACTTCCTTTTCCGTGACAACGTTTCACTTTTCATTCATCCATTTTTCAGTTATTACAAAGATAAACAATAATGTTTTTCAAAGCTTTCATTTTAATTCTCATCTCTATTATCAATCTCATTTCTTGAATGCTAGACATAAGAACTGTATTTCATAATCTGGATATCGCTTTTTTACTATTATCTCGATAAAAAAATTCATAAAATCAATTCTATTCCATAATCTCTATCAACAAATAGAAGAACCATGCTTAAAAATTATTTTTCAAAGATAATTTCTTTCAAATGTTGACCTCGACCACGGTTAACAAGATCCAGTCGATAGATCCAATTTTCAATGATGCGTGTGAGCATTTGGGGTGATAATTCTCCAATGACTCGAGTGATATTGGCCAACAATACGTCAATCCTAGCCGGCTTGTCCATGTAGACTTTGTACTTCACATAGCCCCAAAGGAAAAATTCAGAGGTGTGATGGCACACAATCTAGCCCGCCAATTCACTGGTCCGAAGCGTGAAATGATCTGCTCGCCGAAATGCTCTCACAGTAAAGCCATGGTTTCACAGGCTGTATGTCAAGTGGCTCCATCTTGTTGAAACCACATTTCGTTGAGAACACGGGCTTCAAGTGGGGGCAACAGTCTGTTATCACGGTGCGACAACGGTCACCATTTGCAATAGCATTCCGGCCGTACTCTGTTTTAAAGAAAAATGGACCGATTATTCCACCAGCTCATAAACCACACCAAACAGTTGTTTTTCTGGATTTAACGGCAATTCTTGAGACTCTTCGGGTTGTTCATAAACCCAGATTCGGGCATTTTGTTTGTTCACGAACCCATTAAGCCAAAAATGGGCCTCATCAGTGAACAAAGCTGTTGAGACCGGCGATGAATGGATGTTACAGGGTCATCGTGTACACTCTTCCCCACTGCCGCTATATTCTCTTCTCTACGATCTGTATTTTTTTTTTGGTCAGTATTATACAATGATGAATCTTGAGTCTCAAACTTAGTGATGGTAGAGTGAATTGTGCGTTCGGTAGGCCCATTATGTAGACCGTAGTCGCTCTAAATGGCCGATACACATTAATCGGAGAACGCCCATTTTCGTAATACAGCTGAACAATTTGTAGACGCTGTGTCGGGTTAAGTTGTTCCATTATGGAATGTCAGAGACTACTGAACAAGAATACCACTTTAGTTCTACGACGCATGCGCGATCTGCAACTAAATCCTCACCACAAATAGTACTTCTGAATGAATCACCCTTTATATGTGACTCTGAAGAGAATTGCCTCGTCCATTAGACTGCTTTACTCACGCCATATTTCCTTTCAATATTCTATTCGTTATGTGAACCACCGGTTAAGATACGAATATTGTGTTCAGTCTTGTTGTGTAATCAATTACAGTTTTGATACATTTCTTTACTTTCAGTCATATTGCATATTTTAATGTCAGTTGTTGCTCAAAGAGATGAATTTATGCAAACACGACAAAGAAAAATATAATCTCAGCGAGAATTCCAAAAGCTCTGATAATTTGAGAAATCCCAATATCCTCAGTTATTTCTAACCCATTCCAGTGAGATATGACAGAGTGACGATATAATTCATGGGCTCTACCTGTGACCGCAATTTATTTCCCCGCAAAAAAAAGACATCGCTCTATTGAATTCTTCAATTCGCACCTAACTATCGATAAATCAATGGAGGCAATGTCTCGAGGAACGCCAGGCACTCTCGTGAAATATACCAGACAAGAATGCGCCCAGACAGGTCCGCTGCGTGTACTGTCGTCGCGGGCGACGAGAGACGATCATTACGAGAGATTATAAAGAGGATAAGTGGTTACATCCCTGATTATTGTTTTCGTTATTGTGTCGGCGAAATAATTTTTTAAAGAATTTCCGAAATGCATGACCAAACATGTATTCATGGTCATTCGAATGTTTGCAGATTAGCAATTTCATTGGGAGTGTTGATAACGGCCAATTATTAGGAAAAAGAATTATGGTGATAGATCGAATGTTGGAACAATATTCAAGAACAAGAAAGTTGCACCGAGGAACAACCTAAAAAATCAAATAACAATAAACTGCGTTTATGGAATACCATATGACTGTGGCGAATCCCACGTCGGTGAAACTCAATTTCAGTATAAACGAATATCAAAACACCATCACATGGGACAAAATGATTAGTTTTATGGGTAACTTCATTGTCTGGCCTGGTACATATAAGTTATATTCAATTTGGGACCTCCTCATGGCAGAAATGAATAGCTTGACATATTCCGGCTCATCTCAGAACCAACCAAGGTGGATAATGACAAGGAAACACTTGTTGAAACGCTTTAGAATCCACTTTTCAGTAATCATAGAATTCAACTGTAGAATTAAATTGAAGAATATTATCGAAGGGTTTTTTTTCTGCAACGACATTAATTGCCAGTTCGATTTTGAAAGAATTTACACTAAAGCCTTGTGTAATTCGAGAATTACCTATATAACCATGCCAGGTAATTGACTTTACATAAATAATCTTTCATACCTCTAGGAAAGGGTCTCAACTTAATACTTAATTTGACTCTTTCAAAAGCAATGTTTCTATTTGAGATAATCGATGCGACGTTATTAAAATTTTATTCAATATCAAATGATCAGCTTTCGAGCGATTTTAGGCATAACATACAGGGTGTTCGGCACATGGACCGTCAAATTTTTTTGGGGCGTTGGTAGGGTCATTTGCTACCTTTTTAGTCTTGGAACCTGGGTCCTTAGTATTACGGTTACGGAGGTATGATTTTTTTATTAGGTTTTTCTAAATTACCCAAAATGTACCCTTCGAAGCCCCATAACTTTTTTTGCGTGTGCTTTTATATGCATTTTTTTTATTGTATTAAGTCTACATGAGTGTGTGTTTGAAAAAAACACGTATTTATTCTTACAGATAACACCACAAAATTAACACGAAAAAAAATGAATGTATGGAAACATCTCTACTTCTTAAAGAAATAAAAAAAATGTTGCAGTTATTGCGAACTTAATTTTATTTTAAAACGTTCTTTGGTTTATCGCAGTTCTAAAAGTATGCTATTTACGTTAGTCAATAAATAAAAAATACTACGAATAGTGTTTCAGATAAAATAGCAAAGTAAGGACAGATTTCAGTAAAATACAGTATATGTATGATTGTTTATTTACAAATGAAATAACACGATTCTTTAACGTAAATTCTGTTCGAATTGTTCTCCTCTACTCCGAATGCACGCCCAACACCTTTTTCTGATTTCGACCGTTGTAGTGGCTAGCAACATTTCATTACCACAAATGCCGCGTTTATGCGTTCAATCAACACCTCTCTTGTAGGCACCTCTGTGAAATAAACCAATTCTTTGGCTCTACCCCAGACATGGTAATATAAAGGTGTTAGGTCTGGAGATCTTGCGGGCCAAGGGATGGGGCCGGCTCTGTCTATCCATGAATTTGGAAGAGTTGTCGAGGTGATCTCGAACTTTTCTCAGGAAATGTGTCGGAAATTTTTTCGCAGTCAAAAGGACAAATTTATCAATAAAAAAGTTAATTTACCTTGTACCGGGGTGTAATGAAAAGCGTGTTGATTTTTATCCCGAAGTACTGAGCAAACTTTCCAAATCATTAAGTTGAGTCTTTGAGCAACGACACGAATGCATGTAGTTGGATCTTCTTCAAAGGCTTGAAGTATTTGATCGTCAAGTGCTACATGGTGTTGCCTCACATTGACCCGAGGCTCTTGAAAATTTAAGTCTCCAGTCTCTCTTAATCGTCTATAAGTCGTCGAGAATGTTTCGTGGTGGGGTAATCTTCGATCAGGAAATTTGGCTTGATAAATCCTTTGAGCTGCACGAGCAACACCATCGGCCTTGCCATATGCCATCACCATATCATCATACTCAGCGTTGGTGAAATTAGGCATATCAACAACCAAAATTAAAACAACAGTAGCAAAAAGTTGATAAAAGTAACAAAAATAAAAAAATACAAATTTAAAAAACTGAACAACGTGGCCCAGACACTTCCAACAGCAGAGACAGTTAAATCTCGAATGACGGTAGCGTCAAGTCAGCGGCGACTAACCCAATCCAACCTAAGGATAGAAATAGTAATAATAATTCACACGCGTCTAAAACGGACAGGTAAAATTTCCTTGCTAGCTGTGCTGTGTCGAAATCCGTACTTTTATTTAGGTGCGACTTTCTTCATTCTTCTGACTTAAACCTTATTTGCAGTTATATTTTTTCATTGACTTACGTAAATAGCATATGGTTAGCAACGTTATAATCAAAGAACATTTTAAAATAAAACTAAGTTTGCAATAGCTGTAACTTTTTTTTTATTTCAATAGGAGTGGAGATGTTTTCATACTTTCATAATTTTTTTTTTAATAAAAGGCTCACTTGTTAATTTTGTGATGTTATCTGTAACAATAAATACTTTTTTTTTCAAACACACACTCATGTAGACTTAATACAATAAAAAAAATGCATGTAAAAGCACACGCAAAAAAAGATATGGGGCTTCGAAGGGTACATTTTGAGTAATTTAGAAAAACCTAATAAAAAAATCATACCTCCGTAACCGTAATACTAAGGACCCAGGTTCCAAGACTTAGAAGGTAGCAAATGACCCTACCAACGCCCCAAAAAAATTTGACGGTCCATGTGCCGAACACCCAGTATATTTTCATAGTCTATCACTTGGTTCATACAAACTATTTGCGTCAGCTGTCCAATTATACCATATTGCAGAAATTTATAATACTTTACATGGTGGTTCACTCTACCTTCACAGAGGTTATTCGGATAGAAAATTTTTTGCTAACGATAGAAAAAATACAGAGCTAAAATAATTTATTTAAAGGTGCAATTAACAAAGGAACAATTGGGAAAGTTAAGTGAAGATCCTGACGTGTTAATTTCTATAACTGATGAAGATGTATTTCCACTACGCATGTAGTTAATGTTTAATGTTAATAATTTGCTTATGATGTTCTTCGTAAATATTCAAGTAGGGTTTTATTGAGTTGGCATTGTTGTGACTCGTAATTTTTATAAGCTGTTGTTCTTGTGCACCACTTTTGGCTAATCGACTAACTGTAGGAATGATTTTTTCCTTTGTATTCAATCCAATCGTTTCGGCAGACGATCTTGTCCAATCTTGAATCGTATTTCTTCCAATGGGCATATTATCATACCAGTGATCATTTTCGGATTTCCATTGACGATTTAATCTGACGAATAATCTGTTGGTTTTAATATTTGGGCCCCTTTTCGACATTTTTCGAATAATCGGACGGGACAAACATTGCTGTCATCGTTTTCTATTAAAAACTTGCTTTCAGTACACATTCTTGAACCACCCTGACAAGTCTTGCTGAAAACAGGGTTATATTCCACCCGGTTTGTTACAGAACCATCGTTGTTTGATTTGATAAAAAAAAATTCAGTCAAGCAAGCAGCAGCTTCCCCACCTCGCCAAGCTTATTCTACCGCGGCTATGTGATGGAATTTCCGTTGCAGCCCTTCAGGAGTATTTTCATTGCATAAATTCACCATTTTCGTTATTTCGATAGAACTTCATACTGCCGAACTTTGTTTCCTTTTACTTGGATCTGATTGCAGTTTTCGTCGTGTGGAATCATGGGAGCTCGCGCTTGTTGAAAAACAACACTTTTGAATGGACCACTAATAACTTTCATTTCTTTATAACATTTTTCTTGTAACAACTTACTCGTTATATTCCACATGGTTTTGATCGTACTTTCTTTGAACTCTGTACCATCTTTTCTCCTCATGGTCACAGCCCAATCCTTTAAAATCAACGCCAATTCTTCCACAGTCCGATTACCATCTAATTGATACTTTCTATCGTTGCAAAAGTCAATGCTTTCCATACAAGTTTCTTGCTGTAAACGGTGTTTTTTGGTATGTTCGATTCTATAATTTCATTTATATTATCGTCAGTATCACAACCAAATCGTGACATTTCGAAATATTGAATATTTCAAACTTCAGAATCGAAATAGATTAAGCTGTGTCCATAGCAACGTGAAAACAGCCCATGGTCTGTTATCGATGTAGTAATGACATGATTGGTTTAAATTGTTCATATAATACAAAATGAGGAAATTTGATTGGTTGTTGGAACTGTCAAAAAATTTTCAGCAATATGATCTGTTAGTTCGAATTATATCTTGTTATTTCATTTTTCCATGTCAGTAACATCATTTCAGTGCTTGTTATTAGGTAACAATGTTGAAAATGGAAGTGTTTGCCTTGTTTCCACATCTCTCACAAGTATTGGAAAATTTAGTTATCGAATTATACAAAGGGACTAACACAAACAGGCATAATGAATTGAAATACTTAAAATTTTCCACTGTTTTTCACATGCTCCATTGGGAGAATCATATAAAAGGATAGTTAGTTCATTCCAGCTTTTATCTGGTTCTTCTGCATTCAATGGATGGCTTTTGGTGGATTAGAGAATTGAGTTGTTTTCAAGGAAATTGATCCTCATTCCATCTGACTATTCGAGGATTTCTAATTCCTTATCATCGTAATAATCGATTTCTTATTGTAATGAAACAACATAACTAGATTCCATGTTCTCAATGAAACCCAAAAAAACACAATCATTGACTGACTTTCAACGTCAATTCATTCTTCTTTTCTACGGAACATTCATAGAATTTTGTGTTATGTTCTATGAATTGGTAAAACTTCAACCTTCTTTGAGTTCAATACAGTGTTGTCAGCTCAAACATTTGATGATTTTCCAGCAATATTCCCATGGGAATAGCCATGGCTAACAGTTATAACCAATCTCTCACAATGCTGAAACAGAATATTTGATCGTTCAGTCATAACGTTATATTCTGTAATTATAACAATGTTGTAGAATTAGCAATATTATAACAAGATGCGATCTGAATCGACCTGAATACTGTAGAATTGAGTAAAATTCTAAATTTGAGTAGTCTTTTTATCGACTAATTTCTCGAATCGAATCTTCCCAAGGATGAAATTTTGGTATTAGGCAAGGAATATGGAAAATGTATCCAAATGATCACAAATTAATTATTCATCTATCGTTCATTCTTAATTATTTGCATCAATACTTCTATTTGAGAATAAACATACCTGTCTAAATGAAATGCAGAGGTCTCTCCACCTACTGAACGCCGACAAAAATTGATAACGGCCATGAGGGGACTCCGTTATCAGAAAACTGCATATTTGAAACGTAACGGAACCCGTATATGCAGTAAATGCCCTGGGCGACAAATATGCGATACATCATAAACCGAAAAAGAAATACCTACCTTATGCAAATATTGATGGCCAAAGAGAGTCCATTATCATAATTGAGGAGCACTGAGGCGGTGATCATCCTTTATTGATTTATTTGTGTTCGGTGATCTTCAATGAATGAATGAAACTATGCAAATGAAGAGAACCAATTTCGTATGATAAGTAATTACGGACTGGGAATGATTTTGTGAGTCGGAAATACAGGGCGCTGCTGAGATAATGCATCGATTTAATGGACATTCTTTCGGCCGTTGTGGATTGAGTAGATTGAATTGCATATGACGACTGAGATTTAATGATTTAACTTGCTGTGGGATCAAATGCAAATGGGTTTTAATCTTTTTGAAGAAGGTTATCGTGATACTCATCTTATGATTCCTAATTTTTTATAAAAGAATATAGTAAATATGGATATAGTATATAAGGACATCAACAGACAACTGCGTAGGATGATCAAAGTGGAAAGCAACAGCATGTGGGACCTTAAATGCCAAGAGCTTGACACATAGGTGGACGGAAATATTCGGAGGTCTGGAATTTCATTGGAAATCTCAAAAACAATGGGGAAGATCGAGCCCAAATCCAAGTTATTGAACCGAAAGAATGAAGCCTATTATGAACAATTGCTGGTTGAAACAAGACAGCAATTCATCGCAGAATCACCGACTAAACAAATACAGAGAAAATAAAATGAAGAGAAAATAAGAATACGGAAAGACAGAATCACGAAAGCTTTTATGACCATGGAAAACGGTAGATCTGGTCTAGAAATGCTGTTTGGCAGTGATAAATTCATGAAATACATAACCGACTTACTATAGACCAATGTATAAATGGACATCTGGCTCCCAAACCTTGGAAAAAAACCTATATCACTCCTATTCACAAAAAAGGCGACAAAAAAATGAGCAGTAACTAGAGAGGGATATCAATCACCAGGCTCATGAGTAGACTATGCGGTAAAATTTTGAGAGACCTTATTGAGGAAGGGTATAAAGAATCCGAGGAGGAAGAATAGAGTGGATTCAGAGCCGGACGATCCTGCACGGACAATGTATTCTGCCTCAAACAAGTGATTGAAAAAATAATTGCCAGAAACATGGCAACCCATATCACCTCTGAAGACTTCTAGAGGCATATGACACTGTCTCATTATCTAGACTATGGCAAATCCTTGAAAATTTCTATATAAATAACAAATACATAGAGGCCCTGCAGGAACTATATAGAGGAACCAAATCAAACGTAAAGGTAGGAAAATATCTGACAAAAGAGTTCCCAGTCACAAAGGGATTGAGACAAGGTTGCTGCATTTCACCAACTCTTTTTGAAATCTATGTGGCAGCTTGCCTGAAGAGGTTGACAAAAAAAGATACGGCGGATGAGGACAGAACTGAAAAATAGTTATATTTATACCCTACAATTCGCAGACAATCAGGTGATTGTTTGCTGGATAGGAATAGGATATGGAATATATGGCACGCAAACTTGTGAAGGAATACAATGAATGGGGCTTAACTGTCAAACTGGAGAAAACGAAATAATTGAAGATAGGGGTTACCCTGGTTTTGTGGATCTTGAAACGGACATCGCATATCTGGCTGTCGGGACTATGTCTATTTGGGAGTAACGGGACAGACATCAAAAAAATTGAGAAGAGAATAACCTCCACCAAAAATATGATTAGATGTCTCAACAGTGTGCTATGGAGTGGAGAATTAACTAAAAGTAGAAAATTTGAAAATTACGAATACATGATTGAATCTTCACTCACATATCGTGCTGAAACTTGGAAAATTTCCGAAAGGTTGAAACTGAGAGTAGAAGCTGTTGAGATGGACGCGATAAAAAGATCGCTCAGAATTTCCAGAAGATACCGGATAGGAAACGAGGAAATGGGAACAAGAATGGGAATTGAGGCAACCATTTGGCAAGACAGAGGTGAAACACTTCACATGGTGCGGTCATGTTGAGAGAATGCAAGAAAATAGCTTCCCTAAGCAAGTTCTGGAATGGCAGCCACAAGGTCGACGAAGGAGAGGCAGACCCAAACTGGAGTGGCAGAAATCCATCGAAAAATCAATGAGCGCCAGACATTCAACACCAGAAGATTGCGCACTTCGAAACCGATAGAAGTAAGGAGTCGGACAACGTCGTAAGATTGATAAAAAAATCGCAGTAAGGAACCTTAGACTTGGCCCGACTTCGCCTAGATTTCATTATATTTTAGAGATGAACAAGCGGCTCCATCGAGACTTGGCTTGTATTTTACAGAATCAGTCTGGTTAGATTATCACTTACCCCATTCTACTAAAGAAAAAAATATGAAACCATAATGAAAGTGCTTCGAAAGATGTGCATACATTAGAGCGCTGCGCAAATGAGCATGGATTCGTCTGTATTTGTACAGATACAGATATATGTAGGGTATTTGTGTTCTCTATGATCCAGACTAAGGAGAGTTGATGTTGTCAGATTGTATTCTCCAACCAACTGACCGAGGTTTTGATTCCATAATTGAGCTTTATGAAACCCTCGATGGAACCACATGCTGGTTCATCAGTCTTTTAAATTCAAAATCAACCGATAATCTGAAGAAGCCAATTCTTTGTAAATGTGTTTTATGGCTGACGATGATTGGGCGAATTCTTTGATAACGATTTCCGAAAATGAAATATCATATATAACACTAATGTACCTGGACATATAAGTTCATAAACATTCAGTATTTTGTGATATTGGATCGTGGGAACCAATAAGCAACCGAACAATTTTATTTTTTTCTCGATTCTGAAGCAGTTGTTAAACTAATAAATATTTTAATCAGTCACTGTTTCTGTGTAGCGCTTATGATCATTTGAAAACATCTGATGGTCCCGATCCAACAATTCCAAGATTGATAATTATTTCCCTGTCTTTAGACATTATTATTGTTGCATTAGCACCACGAAGACAACGCCATAGAACTAAAAAGTACTGCATAAATGAGCTGTTATTTCCAAATGAGCTCTTCCGGTACTAATTACTCACTTCAAGATAATGATATATTAATGTATGCATTTACGATATCATCATGCATAATATGTAATAGCAAAATTATACAAATTGATAAATAAATTCAATCTATGCAAGTTTTATAATTTGTAACTCAGGATCTTTGATGATTTGATATAATTTCTTAGCATCCAATGTAAGATTGGGATCGAATATTATTCAGCTCATCCATTTTGGTTATTTATATACAGCTCCGAAGGAAAGACGTCTGCGTTTCACTACAAAATCTTTGATTGATATAGCGATAGATTATCGGTTTGAATATTTTATAGCTCACAGTACGAATTAAGTAATTTTCTCGTTTTAGGCATTTTATGGTGGTATTCTGCTCTTCATCTATAAGCTACAGATCTTGAGAATAGGATTGATTTGTAAGGGGCATACTTACAGTTCTGTGAATAATACGATTCTGGTATTGTGACTAACTGTCCTATGTGTAGTGTTACTGTTGAACTACGTATCCTATAACTTAAACTTCTATCGTACGCTTTGATCATAGATCATATTCGAGTGATATTCGAATTTGAAATATTTTATCAGGTGCGTTTTTGAAACCGTGAATTAAGAAAAGAGTAATGGCAAATTAGTGAAAACATGTATTTTAGCCTACACAATTTTGAATATACCCTGTTGCCGAAAAGTTGAGGGGAATCAAGACCTGAAATTGAAAGCTAATAATCAATTTCATTGAAAAATATTCCAGGATAAGGTTAGGTATCTCACTTTTTTGAGTAATGCAATTGCATTAGCATTTCTTCTTGCTATAAATGTTAGTAAAACATTTATCAAATATAGGGTGGACTGTTTATTCAGGCATTTCAAATGGATCCATTTGATCACGAAACCGTTTCATTTGAATTCCTATAAAGTTCCTGTCATAAAGAAAATTTTTTCAGATATTTCATTCCATTCTACTATGTCAAGTATTTGTATTGGTCTTCTTCTGATAATTACCGAATAAACATCGCCATATTATGATTATTATCCAAATCAGAATTCGTATTTCAATGAACCATTCATCATAACATATAATAATAATAATAATAATATCCGTTTATTACCAGAATCATCATTATACAGTACAACAATGAAATGGAAACAAGTCACATACAATTAATGAATAAAGAAACAAAATTTCGCCCTTATTATGTCTCACAAAAATCCTTAAATTCACTGAGAGAATATGGTTCACAATTCAATAAAAATGTAAATAATGCCCTTTGAAATAAATTATACTTGAATATCTTTTCACACTTAGTGGGAGCAGACTATACAATTTTATCCCCATATATAGCGTGCTCTGTTCAGTGATTGAATACTTATGTACCGGAAAAAAATATTCGTGGGTTCTTCTAGTAGCGTTATTATTTTTATACTCCTCAAAATAATATGGGTGTTTGCGTACAAAAAGTATAATTCTATAAATATATAGACCTGGTACAGTTAAGATGTTACCGGACTTGAAGCAACCCTGCAGGATGATCTGAAACCCATATTCAACATTGCTCTTATAGCTTGCTTTTGAATTACAAATATATGGTTAGCCCGAGAACTATATAATATATATCTATATCATCCTATATCCTTTCGACGATGTCTCCGATACTCGTAAATATTTATGGATTTCAATGAGCCGTAAGGCCGTCCAGAATCGCACTTTTCCTGTAAGATTACTAAAAGTAACAGATTCACTTACTGATGAAAGCAGAATATCAACATTGATTTACCACAGTCTCAATTGGACATAACACAATACAATACAGTTCACCGTATCACATCCAATTGTGGAACGATTGGGATTAGTGAAGATTAACGAGACTGAAATTCACAGGAGTGGGCACACCGCTAAACAAAGCCTGATCGAGTTGAAATTTCGCAGAATATTACAAAAAATATATAGACCTCTTTTCCGCAGGCAGGCTCTTCAAATTTCAAACATTGATTTTTCGCTCCACCCTACTCTGCATAGTCTTTGTTGAAAATTATTTTTTCTTCTTTTTGAAATGACGCTCCTTCTGGGCAACTTAGGCCTTCTAACGATCCAACAAACCGATATAATAGTCATTGATTGATTCTCCACGTTCCAAATAGTCAATAAATGAAATTCCATGCGTTTCTGAAAATACAGTTCCCCAGCCGATTATAGATTCTTTGGACGATTTTCTTCGTCTTCACGCCACTCAGCATACTGACGCTTTGATTCCGGAGTGAAGTGCTGAATCCATGATAAAACCATGGTGATGCTCCTAAGAAAAAGATTCTTCTTATTCAGTCTGAACATCTGCAAAAGGATTTTTCAATCATGCACTGTTGTGTTTGTTGTGGCGTAGGCCAACGCAGAGCCATTTGGAAAATAGCTTTTTCATACCCAAATATCCGTGTATGATGGTGTAAGACCTACCTTTCGATAACTGTCCAGAGTGTCAGCTATTACTTGTAACTGAACTTTGCAATTGCTTATTATGATCCTCAAAGTTTTTTCAACGTTCGCTGGAATAACTGCATCATTCAGCCGATTATGCTTGGCTTCAACAGTGTTTTTTTCGTCGAAAAGCAATGATATATCAACTCACAAAATGACTTTGAATTAATCGGTTTCATAAATTGCAAAATAAATCTTATTCACCGGTGTGGTTAGTACTCAGCTTGTCAAGGGATAGCAACCAGAGACTGCTCTGTCTTCACTGCTTAGTGTAAACTCATGCTCCTTGTTGCTCATAGATTCACGCAGGGGGTGCAACGAACAATGGAATTCGAGCAACACGGGATTTGGTAAAGACGTACGTCCCCAATCTAATTGTCAAGTCGAAATGTCAAAAACGTATGTCTTCACCAACTATATATCGTAGGTGAGACAAATATTGAGTAGATTAAATTTGTTGGTGTTAGCAAAAATTATATTTCTACTCTTCTTTGGTGTTAGTGCTCATCTTGAAGAAGTTTTCTGTTGAAAATGTATTTGTTATATCAATTTCTTTATATATCCTTGTAGAAGTTCTGAAGTAAATAATTATTAATTGCCCAATTTTTTCAGGTATTGCCTGATGTTCAATAATCAGGTGAAGTTGACAATTTTATTGTAGGAAAATTGATTGATTGAAACTTTTAAATATGAGAAACATTAATCAAGATTCTATTGAATATCTCATAGCTGTCTTCAATTCGTTGCAGTCGTGAAAAAAATCCTTATAAGTAATTTGAGTTTACAATTCACAGATATTCGAATTTTGAAGAAGATTTTTTGAATCATTCGGAAATTTTGGGGGATTCTCAGAAAAATATTCTAACTTCAAGAAAAATTATGATGATAGAAATGACGATGAAATTTTTATATCTGATAATGATCGTAATGCCAATTAAGTTTTGGAAGAAAATTTTGCACCTCCCATTATAGCGCGGTGAATTTTGAAACAATTTAAATCTAATTGTTCGGAATGTTAGTTAACTCAGTTTGAAATATGAAGAAGTATTTTATGAATATTTATGTCACGTTTAACGAAAACGATATTACCACTAGATTAAATAATGCTAGTAGAAAATTAATAGATTTCATCGGAACCGTGCACATCAAATTTTTTAAATTTCTTGATAAACATGGCAACTGTGACGGAGTAAATGATAACTCTTTTGAAAAATAAAGCCACGAATTGTCTAAAACTTATAAGGAGATTTCAGGAATTAATTTAAAATTACTCATTTATAAATACTTGGAAAATAATTATAATTTCATAAAAAAATCGAGTAAAGCAAATTCTCGAGAACGTAAAATTTTTCAGGGCAGTAAAATTACTGCAGACAAAAAGTAACAATTTAGATGTTCATCGTTTTCTGAATAAACTCAATTCAATTCATGCACGTATTTCTCTTGGTTCAGAATCTTTTAAGCTGTTCCTGATGGATAGACACCAACGGTGACCTTGCTGTGATAAGTGATATGATGGAGTTCATAATTATTTGTTTTTCTGAATATATTTTGTTTTATGTGACCTGTGGCTTTGGGACAAAATTTAATTAATTATCAATTAATTGATTTTTCATGGTTTTTCTTTCATCGAAACAAAATGTATTAATTTTGTTTCAGAAAATAATACCTTCATTCAATTCACATTTGTTAAATTGTGGGACAATAGTTGATTTTTCTTTACCTTGTGATATTTTGAAATTACATGAAACTATCGAATTGAAATCAATAAAACAGTGACTACGAAATAATATTATAATATATAATATTATAATTTTTTTTTCGAGTCTTTCATATCCAGCAATTTCAAATCAATATACCTCTACTAGGGAAAGCCGCTATCGAAACCATGAAATAAATTGTAGAAACCACAAAATATTGAAAACATAACCTATAATTTTGAAAAATAGTTAGCAAGCCTACTTCCCATTAAATCGGGAATGGAATTTCCCTACCCGTATTGTCAATTCAAATGATTACGATGTTTTCGAGAATTAGTGGGCCGTTTGCATTTCTTATGTTTTATGTTCTGTGAAATCTCTCCTGATCAACGACCAAGTAAATCATAAATTGAGAAAATACCAAAAATTGTAGCAGTGTTGTGAATAATAATGGAAATTTTAATTTCCATTGAAATGTTTGTGACCTGAATCAATTCGCATGTGTTAGTTCAATTATGAAAGCTCTGACCTTCCTATACCTATGAAAGCGAATTTAGAGAGGCATTCGTTCATTAAGCTGTCACCGTAAAAATGAACTTTCTATCAGGAAGAAAATAGGAAAATTTCTTATTTTATCGCTTGCTATGTGCCACTGTAAACAAATCATCGCATAACACTCGAATAGGTATGACAAGTTGACAGCTCACTTTGCATAATAATGGAATGCAAAATGAACTTGATGATGAGTGACAAAAGATTAAAAATTACCAGGAGAAATTGTGTTTCATTCGAGATAGAACCTGTGAATTCCTCATATATCATCTAGTTGAAAATGAATTAAATGCAACTCGATTTATCACTACCACTACTCATATCACCTTAACATTTCTTTTTCAGTGATAACTCTGTCTGCAAGAATTTATGAACGTTTGGGTCGATGAGAGATCATTTTTGCACGTTTGTACTAATTTGAAATTTAGTAGAAAGGCATGCTATCGTTTAACCCTCGGTTTAACCCAAATATCAGTAATGTTCAAATGCCGAGCGGAACATTATCGTAGTCGATCGGGTTTGACTTCTTGAGGAAGAATCCGGGGCCAAACTTGAGTTTGTCCGGCATTTCGGCCGTATTCTGTCTATCATCCGAAGGAGATAAACTAGAATTTTTATATTTTCGGAATGGGTAAGTTGTCCAAATGTCTTGGTCAGGTTCGTTATTGGACTAAATCTATCGAATGGTTCAGCAGTTATGAGCATCTGAAATTTGGTTTCCTCGATGAATCCTAGAATATCTATCTGATCAATTTGTAACTTGGAAAATATTTCACAGAGGTTGAAGCTAATAGGTCTGCGGAATTTCGTGATTATCGTTTAATTTTTTAGTGAGTTACTCATCTGAGATTCACAAAAATCAGGATTTTTGATATCCGCGATATCCTTGAATCTTAGCATTGTGCCATCTCATGTCATGAAGCAAGGTTTCTTCAATATACTAAAACGTTTAATGTTTAAAAAATTTGATTATTTGATTTTATAAAAAAGCCTTGATCACGATTAGGATATCCAAAATACTGGTGTAGGCAGTTTGCCTAACTTGAATGGAAACGTCCTTCCAAATCTTGGGACAAGGGGATTGTTTCCTAAGACGTTTACGTTAGGCGAATCAGTTATAAATATTTGATACATCTTTGATTTCATCAATTTATTTCATCGTCACTAAGAAATGATTGACAATTGGCATACAGAATTTTTCATTCCGAAACATGCAGGATATTTCATGCAATTTTTCGTTGTTTTTGAACATTTTTTTTTGTTGAAGTGAATTGGAATCTTCACTACATTGCTGTATTTTATGTATTTCATCTGGTACATTCGACTCTAAAGCGCGAAACTGATCTAAGGCTATTCATTTTGACGTAAATACTGTGTGGCTATAATCAATGGCCATGAGCAGTTCACTTATACAGGGTGGCCATTTGAAAACGAAACAGACGAGATTACAGACGAAATAAGTTTTTTCGATAGAAATGCTCGGACAGGTCGATTTCTGTTTCATGGGGGACAACTTGAGATGTAGGTTACGGACGCATAGCGCTTCAACCCTTGCTACTGCAACCCTCACCCCCAACTTTTGAATAGGGAAGATGGGATGGGTGATACCTCAATTCAAAGGTATTTTTATACTGATTTCAGCACAGTAATTGTTTTTTCATTATATGCTTTAGTTCTCGAAATATTCATGCCTTAGATAGTTTTATCACTTAAATTATTTTTTTGCGAATAATTGACATTTCGTGCTTCCAAAACACCAAAATTTTCGTACTTGTATTTGAAATTGCAAAACATCTACCACTGGGCAAATGGAGTCATACCGTACGTGTTAATGCTACTAGGGTCAGATGTTCGACTAGCTGTTTTATTCACTGAAATCACTCTCCAACAGTACGGTATCAGAACGATTTGAAGTATTGATCTAAGAAATAAGACTTTTCAGAGATAAGTAAATAATTTATCAAAAACTCACATCAATATATTAAATGTTCAAATTGTTCACCATTAGCTTCCGTACAATGAAATAAGTTTTGTTCGAAACGATGGCGCACATTTTGCAGCATCTCTAGAGTGATTTGAGGACATTCGTTCACTATACGTCTTCTTAAATCTTCTATGGAATCGGGTTGTGTAGAGTAAATTTTACTCTTCAAGTGGCCCCAAAGAAAGAAATCTAGTGGTGACAGATCTGGCGATCTGGCTGGCCATTCAGTGGGACCCCTTCTTCCAATCCACCGATTTGGAAATCTTTGATCCACATATTCTCGAACTGGTAAGGCGTAGTGTGGAGGAGCTCCATCCTGCTGAAACACAATCTGATCTTCCACATAATTTCCAGCATTGTTTTCAATGATTTCCGTCAAAATTGGATCAATGTGTCATGGTTGTTTTGAAGCTCAAAATGTCGATTTTTCACAAAAAAACACTACAAGTGCCATGAAAACACCACTTCTTTTTCAAATACTTAGTTGAGAATATTTCGAGAACTAGTGCATAAAATGAAAAAACAATTACTCTTCTGAAATCAGTATAAAAATACCTTTCAAATGAGGTTTCACTTACCCCATCTTCCCTTTTCAAAATTTGAGGGTGAGGGTTGTAGTAGCAAGGGTTGAAGCGCTATGTGTCCGTAACCTACATTTTATGTTGTCCCCCTCGAAACAGAAATCGACCTGTCAGAGCATTTCTATCGAAAAAATATATTTTGGCTGTAATCTCGTCTGTTTCGTTTTCAAATAGCCACTCTGTATAATAAAAAGTAAAGGAAAGAATCCACTTATCGCCAAACCAGTGAAACAAAATCGAGTCAGCACACACACTATTATTTCAGACATCTTAATCATGATTTTTCAGGACAGTTTATCGATTGACACTTTTAAGAGATCAACGATTCATAGATTCGTACAATCCTTCAACGCATTCGTCAAATAGAAATTCGAATTGTTCATAGTCATCTTATGCTTCTTTTTCGTTTTTATTTTTGAGCAAACAAGAGCTTACTGGAATCAAGATATCTATTCATATAGGAAAAATAAACATTCTTTGTTTGACCCTGGAAATTTCAGTTTTCCAAGAAAACCGTGCGTGGTTAATTTAAAATATAAGATATTGATTGGTTTGTCGATTTTTGACATTCAATGCTTTGGTTGCGTTTTCTGTCACACTAATCCTGAGTCCTGAAGAAGACTTTGAAACAAAGGCACTAAAGCTTTCTTGACCTCTCGTCAGTGCTGCGCTAAATTTTTTTCATGCTATTTGTCAGTATCACCTTGATGAGAGGACTCGAAAACCATTAGTTTTGATAGCTAATAGAGGAAAATTCACAATGTTTTAAGAATTATTCGTCAGTATTGGTTAATTATACTTTTCTGAAAATTTATTTCAAATTTTATATAATTTCAGTGACGTTTTGTGAAAGTCCTGCGAGATTCTTTTAACTTTAGTGAATATAATCTAGACGTGTTTTTCAGAGGACGAAGTATTATACATTTCAAATTTCATATAAGTGCAATGTGAATAAAACAAGTTTATAATTGTATCAAAATTATATATTCACAGAGAAGAAGAGTTAACAATGTTCGGCACTTAAGAGTTTATATGAGGAGTTTTGGAAATGTTTATAATAACCAAGGATTTGAACTTCTTTGGCACTTCTGGAAATACTAGATAATAAAGAAATCTGACCTTATTTTTCTAATTTGAAGTTCACCACAGCTCTGCTTCAATCGTCGAGGGTAGATTTCTCAGAATAAGGTGCAGGTACTTCGGATGAGATTTTCACTAACAAATTGTGGCTTGGCGATATGCAATTGCTTCACATATTCACAAATCACAACTTTCTTGTTTCACTCAGGAGAATTTATTTATTTATTTATTTATGGGATAAACCCAATTTCACAAATCCAAAATAATACCTATTTATAATTGCAATATATAATACAACTTAATACAGATTGATAGGAAAACTGAAAACAATAGGAAAATTCCTGAAATCAACTAACAGATCAATACAAACTTCGATTGACATAACGCACAATCAAGGGGTAACTGAGATTAAAGAAGTCTATGCCTGTTTTACTAGCAGTGATTACATGTTGCGAGATTCTTGGAATTGGCGAAGCTCTAGTACAATTGTACCTATAAGTCCTGAAAGCTAGCAGCGCGGTACCTCTAACATTTCAAGATGGAACGTGAGAGCTAAACAGAGATACAAGGCCGGAAGAAGACAGAAGCCCCCGACCATTCTAGCAAACAATAATATATCCGCCCTTATCCTACGAGTACGTAAAGCAGAAAGGTGAAGAAGTGATCTCATATGAGTTGCGGAAAAATTTACTCGCGAGATTCCCATCCTGCACGACATAGAGAGAAAAAACCTATTTGTGTGTATATGGAGACCATACACTGGAGGCATACTCAAGATGCGGCCTAACAAGACTGACATAAAGGTGTTTCAAAATATTGACATCCCTGAACTCAAACAAGTGCCGCAAAATGAACCCCAGCATACGAAACCCCGCACTAACTATATGGTCAATATGCGCCCTGAAATACATCCTATTGTCGTAAAAAACACCTAAGTCTTTAACGATGTCCGCAGAAACTATTGATTGCTCACTCAGATAGTAGTACGATTCAAAGCGCTACTCACGCCTAACTATACTCATATGTTTGCACTTACCAAGGTTAATGATGACTTTATTATTTTTACACCAATGTTCCAATCGATTCAGATCAGATTGAAGATTTAGCATATCGATTAGAGTGTTAACTCTTAAATAAACCTTAAGGTCGTCGGCGAACAAAAAGAAACGTGCAAACCTAAAGCAAGTGGTAATGTCTTTTATATAAATTATAAACAACAGAGGACCCAAATGACTACCCTGAGGTACACCTGAATCAACAATTGCAGCTGAATAACTCATATTCACAATAAACTAAGGTAACTAACTGACCCAACTAGAGAAGATGTATAAGAGAGAGATTATGTTAATCCACGAGGAACTTTTAGAGGTTAGAGTGCTGTATTCACTGGTGAAAAAGTAAACTGGCTGGTAAAGTAAAACTGACCAGACTGATGGTCAAACTAGAACTGAACTGAGGAGGGTTCTATTTTGATTTTAGAATCAGTGAGAAAGATCGAACGAGATACCTGCTCAGCTTAGGTGACAAAAAAAGGGATTCCCAAAATTCCGTCCGATAGATAGCATTCTTGGAAGTAACTGCCACGGCCCTAAATTCCAAGAAGTGTCCTTTGTTGTGAATTTATTACAACAATCGGAAAGATCGGTAGCGTAGACTGCTAAGATGCCGCTATCCAATTATGCTTAACGAAAGTGCCCCTTTCGATAAAAAGTCACAGTTCTATGAAGTTCACTTAAGATCATTGAGAAATAATAATGTACGAATGCTTTCATTTGACTGAGATGGAATCTGATTCTACGAAATGAAACATGCATACATTAATCAAAAATCGATACCATGAAAAGGTACACAATTCTATTCCCAAATTAGTTACCGTTCATCACATAGATTTTTGATCTGACATTTTCTAAAAGTTTTCATGAATTGAATTGAACTAAGACTGATCATTTTAAGGACTTGGTAATATTATTAAATTACTGTTCTCCCGGAAAACATGAGAATAATCATACAAAGAAAAATTGCATGAGGTCAGAACCAATTGACTTCACTTATTCCATCACATACTTGGGTCAACAGAATTTCTTTAGTTTCCCTTCCTCATACACCTGAGAATAGATATTTATCGCATACAGGTAAGAACATCTCCGATATGAAGCTGGTCATTTAATCAAAATGACATATGCAGAATATGATAGATGTTCTAACTGCATGCGGTATTCACTTAACTCCGGGCATTCTTCATACGACAAATGATACATATAAATCTCCTTATATATAACTCCCGATCACTTTAACTACTTGTTCTTGAGGTGAAGTCGGCAATTTTTGATATTCCATGAAACGTATATCTTCAAGTAGAGTTTTCAACTACATCAGTCAGGAAAAATGCATTTTTCATGTCGCCCTTTTTAAATTCCATTTGAATCTCATTGGGTGGTTTTGGCTACTCTATTCTTAAAATCGAGTGTACTCTCAAAAACATGATATTTTGCCATAGGCTAACTAAATTGAAAATAATCTAATTTCTGTACGATTTCGAAATTGAAAGAAGATCGCAAATTGTTTAGAGTTTGAAGCGATCTCATTTCATTAAACATCTAATATCTCAAAATGTATGAGCTTCAGTTGAATCAATTGGGTTAGTTCATCTGTTAAAATAGCCATTTCTAAAAAAAATACCAATTTTTCCGATTACACATTTTCAGCTTTTCCAGAAATAAATTAAGTAATAGCGAAAAAACTCAAGAAGCAAAAACAACTATCTGATCCTTTCTCTCAACATTATTCAGACAATTGTCAAGTTTCAAATTGATCGGTTCGATATTGTAGAAGTAATTGAGGAAATCAATGCTCATAACTGCAGAACAATTCGACGGATTTGGCCCAATAACGAACAAGGGTGTAAAATGGATTTCCTATCTATATCCTGTCATCGGCTCACCCTACGAAAATGAAATTACGGTATATGTAATATATAAATAAGCACCATGAATCCAGAATTTTTCATGGAGATCCGACGAATAAGTAACCAGTACTTGAATAAATCCAAAAATGAATATTTTTCGCTACCGAGAGGTATTTCAAATTGTTGAATTTTTTCCTTAGTTATGGCATATTCTTGGAATTGTCACCAAACAAGTTGCTGTTATCCAGTAGGTAGGCCATATATTAGAAAGTAGTAAGTTGTCAGTTTTCGGTATTACCGGTAGCTGTAGAGGTTTGAAAATATTCCAAGGAGAAAAATTATTCTATAAAATCTCAACGTTCGAAACTTCATCTGATAATTCCGATTAGTTTTATATAAACGTCTAATGGAGTATGGCCTTGAATAACCCTTCACATAAGGAAAATGCAATTTTTTATACTGTTTCATCACTATGTACTTTTCCAAAGAGCTGAATTCTCGAAACTGTTATAAAAAATGTTTTTCTGTATGCCCAACATGTATTGTAAGAATTCATTTCATAATAGAAAACTGTCCATAACTAACGACCAAAATGAATAACGTCATATCATAACAGGTAGAAGTCCAGATTTGAAAATACCTTCGAGAACGTTGGGTTATAGCAGAAATAAACAGATCTGAATAGCTTACGTTAACTTAACAAGCCATTATTAACTGTATTTCTGTAGAAACATTGACATATATAATGTGTATATCGTTCAAAAAGTATCTAACGAAATATTAACTCCTCATTTTTTCAGGTATGTAACAGCCCTTGGTTTTCATATGTTGGTGAGTCTATTTATCTATCATAAGTGGAAGATGCATTTCAACTTGGCTATTGTTTTTTTCATCTTTATCTTTCAGGAAGTAGCATTGAGTCAATTAATTTCTCTATTTGAAACCACAGCAGGAAATACCGAAAAATTCAGAACTTTGTCACTAATTAATATGTTGTTCAGTAAGAAAAGAGGATAATGAAATGTAACGATTCGTCCCTATGCTTTAAGATAAATCAAAACAGGGAGGAATTACTATCAGTAGTAAGCCCAAGTATGATTCATTAGGCAATCGCCGAAAACTGCAATATCCATGAGAAAGTTTCCACCGGTCCAAATTGGGTTGGTTATCTTACCAGAAGGGTCTCTTTTTATAAACGAAGAGCGATCTATTAGGTCTATATATTTTTTCGCATATAATAAAACGATACAATGAAGTGGACTTGCAGATGTACAGAATTCTTAAATATTTATGACAGTAAATCTATCATAATTCAATTCCTACATTATTATTTCCCTATTGCTCACATTATTAGGATGGTGTTTTCAATTCATAGATAAAATAAATTTATTGGGAGTATTTTCAAATCAATCTTGAAATTGCTGTCAGGGTTTCAGTTGACCGAACCCATTGATGATAGGTATCATCACATAATCCAAACTAATCCAAAATCTCTGAAACGCTAATGGAAATAACTCTTGCTAAACATTTATGTATTGAAACAAAGGTTACACTAATTGTGGGTTTCCGTTCCATATTTGGTTCATACTAAAGAATAATTGAACGTGTAGTCCAATTGGAATAAGTAATAATTGATTACACTCACTTCGAATGACATTTCGAGTTGAATACCTTAATCCGTCATATCCTGAAATAGTTGTTTGATTTTTCATTGAAACCTAGCGTAAAATAACTAGCCATTATGTCATTAGAGAACAAATAACCGTTCGCAATGAGCCCTTGTTATACATATAGAATGCTCGTTGAATTGTTACTAGAAATAGATACAAATATTCTCAATTGAGCTCGTTCAGGCACAAAAGTTGATTTCAGATGTCTATAAGGAGAAGTTGTATAAGCAAAAATCCATAGAGAAAATGATTTGTATCAAATTCATCTTATCATGGCTCTTGTGCTGGGCATACACGCTCCGGTCGACCGGAGAGTAAAACTGTATAGGTATACCTGCGCAGGTCAACTGGAGCGTGTGTGTCTCAGTTTTTCAAGCCTATACAGGTCGCTAGTGGGACCTTACAGTTGTGGCTATCGAATACTGACGACTGATCCGGTTTACCGGAACGTCCCCATACACGAAGCAGACCTGCGCTGGTATACGGTTTTCCTTCCCAGTAGACCGAAACGTGCATTAGGGTCGCCATACACACTTTTTGAGCAGTAACCAGGTTATCGAAATGGTCGGACTTTCAGTGTGAGGTTGGCGACTGCACCGGAAAATTTACCGTGCACGAAGAGCAGAAGAAAGAAGAGCTTGAAACAGTTTGCTTCGAAGTATTCGGCCAGTTTTGGGGTCGTCTGGTTTGGACTTCTCCAGCAAATTTCCCGCTATAGATATACAAATTATATATAAACCGCCCTTGCAGTTGGTGTATGCCTGGACACTGATTGATCGCAGCATACAATTGCATCTAGCCGCCAGAAGCAGTTGAAATTGTTGGAGCCGTTAGTGTATCTACGCACCAAGATTCGCTTGGCAGTAAGTGTACGCCTGTCGTTTAATTGAAGTTATATTCATTATTTGAATTAATCCATTATTTATCAGTTCAAAAATTCGTTTTGAATAAATTTTTATCAATCAAAAGATGACGAATGATTTAATCTGCAAAAAAGACTAATAATTCTAGGAAGTACAAGATACGAACCTTTAGTTCATCTGATATTTGTTTTTTTATGCAATTTAACCAATCTGTACAGTAGTAGTGAGAAACCCACAAGAAATGGAATAAATCTATTCATGCCAAATTATGCATGACATATCAAAAACCTACTACAAGAGATTATTTCATTTGATATTGTCGTTTGTATATTACATGTGAAAATGCAATATTTTTATGAAATTTCAACACCCTATATCTTTTGAACGGGGCCAAGTTTGGAAAAATGTTATAGGAAAAAAATATTTCATTTGACGTCAAGAACCTATGGTTAAAATTAACGCAGTGAACAGGCGCATCCTGTATATAATTTTGAGATCAAGTTCATTCTTTATTATTAATTACTAAATACATTTGTTTTTGGATTTGTTTTGTGATTCTCTAAATATTATAGTAGAAATATAATATTGATTAAAATTATAAATAATAAAACTACAATTCAGTACAGAAATTATTTTGTTCGCTGAAATTTTCGGAATTCTATATTATGATGTTCTAACCGAAATGATCTCTCAATAGATCATTTGAACAATTGAAATTGAAAAAAACGCTTTGAGACAATTGAAAATCATAATCAGAAAATTGAAAGTTTAATTTGTGGGCAAAAAAAACACGAACAAAATTTTCATAACATTTGATTAATCAAAAGAGACACCCACCCAAATACTTCGTTTCAAACATAACCCCGACTTGATATTAATACACTCTAATGCCAGTTAGTAAATAATTATTTTTCTACATCGTGTTCGAGGCTCATTGTAAAATTTCCCACGCTGATCAAGTGGATCATAACAGACATCGGCGAAACTAACGATCATCTAATTCAAATGAGCAATACCACCAAGAAGTCACAATCACAGCATCATTAGTTGAATATGCCGAATAGCTGACCACAAACGAAGGAATAAAATGCATAGAAGATAACTGACTGAATGGGCGAGGTTATACATTTAAATGTTGTCGTGCTTGACATTATGCCTATATTTAATTTGACAGAAGGACGTTATAGCGCTATAACGGGATTGTCATCGAACAGCAACGAACGATCTGACCGGCTCAGAATGAAAAAATACGATTGGACGTTTAATATCGTGAAATCTAACATTTTACCTAATGACCTACAATTGAGGTCACGTTGATTGCATTTTTCTGACCGACTGTATGGAATGTAACCACGTTGCTATAATTGACCAGTTATGACCAGGAATAATTTATCGGAGAGTTTGCAATTGGTGCGAATTTCACAATATTCACTCAATTATCGAGACTGACCCAGCGACAGCATCAATTTTTTAAGGGTGGTACCACTCATCTGGAATTATAGTTTTATTTTTAAAGTTATTCGAAATTCGACTACAATGAATTTGAAAAAAAATGAGAAAACACAGTTTTATGTCGATGTATTCAAAGCAGCAGTACTTTAGGTTTAAAATGGATGTCACACAGGTGTTGCTGAATTGTTCGTGATTTATGACATTCAGCTGCTTGAAATAAAGTTAGGAATTCTACCAAATTTATAAAGGTGTCATCAAGACATATTCTGTCTACCGGTTTTAGTAATGAAAGCAAGTCTAATTCCAACCATCCTCCAACCCTATATAAAAGTAAGGTGACAAGATATAGAAATAAGTAAATTGCCTAAAAAATATATTCTTATAGTTGATAATGAAGACATTAAAACGTTGAGAGATATTGAAATTGGGGTTCCTTCCAAGGTTGCTCCTGATGAATAAAAGGTCAATATTGAAACTTCAATATTGAATTATTGAAAACTTCATTCGTTAAAATACTGAAGACAGTTTGAATTTAAAATTTGATTTTCGAAAATATTTTTTTTTTATTATTACCATAAGGTTTAGGCTTGGCGATGGCCATATAAGGTCGAAACATGACAACCAGAATATTTAAATAGTAATGTTCAATAAGAATAGTTGAAATTAGATTTTTAGTTTATTTCAATTGTCTTCAGTTATGGGCTCTAGGGAAGCTATGAAACATAGAAAATACATGCCGGCATCCAATAATTCCATATTTTGAGAGCAACTTCAATATTTTATTGATTCTGAGCAGCATTGAGAAAGCTGAAAATTATTATTTAGGAAATTGGGGGATATCCTATAAAAGAAATGGAAAATCGAGAAGGAGTAGAAACGTTAGGTGACACGAAATAATCAATTTGCTGTTGAATATATCGTAAATTACACAGACAACACAAACAGAATCGAGTTTTCGAAATCATATCTCACGATTCATTGTTCATTATCAACAGCATCAACATTTTCTTTCCAGAGGAAGAGACAGAGAATTTTGGGTCTTATCAAAATTCCCAAAATATCCGTGGATACGTGTACAGTAAATATTTATGTCAATGACAGTAAAAATTAACTCATTCACAAAAAAACACAGGAATATATTTTTTGGGGTCTATCTTGATGTATAAGTTATGAAGAAAACAATCAGATCCTTTTGTGAAAGATTTCCACATCAGTAAACTTATACTGGGGTTCTCC